>CABHPP010121007.1:2518-20373 GCA_902168425.1 Peromyscus attwateri | reverse complement strand
AATCTTCCTTATAACTACGTGGAGTGGCCTAAGTAATTACAACAATACCACACTGCAGCCCTTCATTTGAACCCGCAGTGCCCTGCCATTGCCTTGGTATCTTCTGACCGGCTCACCTGGCCCATGCACACAGGCTCCCGTTGTCCCCCGAGTGTGCCGAGCACATTATCATCCCAGGGCCTTTGCATGTACTGCCCCATTGTTTTCAGATCTCTGCACCAATGTCACCCCTTAGAGAAGATATTTCTGACAACCCCACCTACAACAACAGCTTTTGGTCCTGCCCCATAACCCTACTGTACTTTTTTTTTGCAGACATCGTGAGTGCTGGGTCCCTGCACCTGCCCACCGGTGACTTGGTTATCTCTCTGGCTGGGAAACAAGCTCCACGGATCAAGATCTGTCCACACTGTTTGCTGTGCCTTGAGCAGTCACTGGCACACAGTAGTACCACCACACATCTGGTAAACAATGTGTAAGCAAATTTCCCCCCGAAAGCGTCCCATCTGAGATGTTTCTAGAACAGGCCAGACCCCCAGGCTGCCCTGGTGCTTGTGTCAGGGGGTGTCTGACACCTTGCAGCAGGCCCAAGAAGACTCCAGGCTAGAGCCCTGCAAGGCTTATGTGTCTCAAGGTCACAAGTGCTGGTCCCAGCACTCAGCAAAAATTAGGAGAAGGCCAGCACATCACAGGATCATAGGTGCTGGTGTAACACACAGTTAAAAATACTGTGCTGCACCAGACAGGGCTGGCAGACCTCTGGGCTCCCTGTGATGATTTCGTGGTGCCCCCAGGCTCTCCCAGCACCCTCTAATCTGGCTTTGGTCTCTACCTATAGTGAAACTGTCTCTAAGTCAGGCCAGGCGGCTGCCCCACCCCTCACCCTGCAGTGTAAACATTTCCCAGCCTCCCACAGGCACACACACAAATGCCAGGCTTGCAGCTGGGCCAAGCCCCACCCTCCACCCTGTTTTCCTCTGAGAACCTTCCTAAGCGCTGCTATTTTGAGCTTTCCTGACAGTGATTGACGACTGGAGGAAACATTTAAAAGCAGCAGTGGGTGTCTGGGTTTGCCAGACAGCACAGGAGAAGAATCCACGGCACATCGCCCTGATTGTTCAAGAGCTAGAGACGCGGCTGTGACTGCCCACCTCTGGGTGCTTCCTTTGGATTAGACAACCTTTACTCATCAAGACTCCCCGCCACCCTGTCTGCTGACCCACAGGTAAGAGGAGCAACTGTCCTCTGGTTTGATGCTAGTTTGTATCTGAGGGCATTTCTCACCCTGAGCTCTTGCAGCCTGCCTGGCTACTGGATAGAGACTAGGGTGGTGGGTGCCACTCATGGCTAAGATAATATGGTATTTGCCCAAGGCTTTCGTGCTTACAAAGAACTCAAGAGCTGTGATGTCAAAGCTATGCTTTCATGCATTTCCCATAATATTGCTGCCAGTGGGCTGTTAATAACCCTGTTTTTCAGATGGGTAAGTGGAGGTGACATTGTCAAAGGTGTCCAGCTCATTAAGTGACTGAGATGGGTTTGAAACCTGGGTGTCCTCAGACCCCAGTTAGGACCCTCAGTTCTCTTATTTGTTCATTCTTTGTTTTAAAGTTTTTAACTAATTTATTTTACTTTATATGTATGAGTGTTTTGCCTACCCGAATGTATGTGTACTACATACACGCCTGCTAGATCCCCAGGAACTGTATTTATAGATGGTTTGAGCCACCACGTGTGGGCTAAGAATTGAATTCGGGTCCTCTGCAAGAATAAGTACTCTTAATCGCAGAGCCATCTACGCTACAGCCCCAATTATCACTACACTAGCAATGAAGTCTTAGCATGTGGGCTTTGATATTATCAGAAAGGAAGAGCTGGGGGATGAGCCCTGGTCTCAGATCCACAGGTTTCTTATTGCTTTCTGGGTACCCGAGTCCTGTGCAGTGATGGAAAGGAAGTAGGAGGGTGTCAGGATGGCATGGTAGGCCACTATTTTCTCTTGGCCAACAGCTTGTTTTTGCTTTGTTTGCAGCAATGAGGTCCCGGCTTCTGCTGCCCGTGCCCCACTTGCCAACGATTCGGGAAACTTCAGAGGAGTTATCACATGGGGCACCTGGACAGGAGCCCCCAACCTCTCCCAGCCTGGATGACTATGTTAGGTCTATCTGTCAGCTGGCACAGCCAACCTCAGTGCTGGACAAGGTCATAGTCCAGAGCCGACCCCACAGACCCTACCAGCCAGCCTGGACTAGAGAGAAGAGGCGCCAGGCCGAGTCTCTAGGAGACAGCTCTCCTTGCTTCAGCAGCCTACAGCCCACGCTGCCCTCTCCTGGCACTGACAACCCTCTGGACTGGCTCTTCGGGAAGTCCCAGGAACAACAGACAGATAGAAGAGACCTACCCAGTGGGACCAGCTCTTTGGGTCACTGGGGTGTACACAAGCAGATAGACAAGGACATGGGGAGGCTCTGTGAGGCCAGGGTACCCGAGTACTCCCTGGGAAGAAAATCAGGGCATAGGCAGCAGACCTCCAACCTGAAAAGCTGGACTTCTAGAAAGTCTCACCAGGCCTCGGCCTCCGGCTCCGGCTCTCGCCCCAGCAGCCTCCTCAGTACACTCTACCTGCATCTCCCAGTGATCCATGAACTCTAACCCCTCCCAGCCCAAGTTCATGAAGAATGTGGTGGGTCCCTGTGGCCTCCCCAGCTTCCCTCCCCTGTGGACTCCTCCTGGCAGGTCTGCAGGGACTGGGCAATTTCTAGTGAGACCCATCATCTAAAGAGTGCTAACAGTCTGCCTCCCACAATGCAACCTGACTGGCTGGTTGTCCATGAAGGACATTTGTCACCGGCTGGCTGGTGACCATGAAGGAGTGACTTGGTGTCTCTACTCCTTGGTTTTATCATGGTTAAAATGACTATGAGTGGAGTGACCACCTCCCAGATTGTTCTAATGAAGAAATGTGTACTGTATTCTGGGTGGCTGCCAAAGTCTCATGTGAAACTAAGGGTCAAGGGCCGGGGGTGGGGGTGTCTCAGCTCCTTAAAGCAATGGTTTCCAACCTTTCTAATGCTGTGACCCTTTAATATGTTCCTCATGTTGTGGTGACCCCAAAACATAAAATTATTTTTGTTCCTACTGTAATTGTGTTACTGTTATGAATCATACTATCTGTGTTTTCTGATGGTTTTAGGTGACCCCCATGAAACGGTTTTCTGACCCTCAAAAGGGTTGTGACCCACTGATTGAGAACCACCATCCAAAAGTCTTCCAAGTAAGGGCCTGGCCTCCATCCCCCACCTTGAGGTGCATATTTCCTGAGACCCAACAAAATACATGAGGTTTCAGCAGATGTATCACTACATTCCTATGGACTGTCACCTAGGCACCTGGGGAACCTGCTGTCTTGGCTCCAGTGCCCAAATCTCATTGTGGTACCAGAGACACGCTCAGGGCCAAAACGGAATCTGCAGCACACAGTCTGAAGGCTGCCACATGCCTGGATCTGGTGGCCTAGTCTCCACTTGCCCTTTAGTGTACCCAACTTAATCTGAGTCTCTGTTACAGGAAGGGGTTCCCAGGGGAAAGTTGTTCAACCACCTTGTTCTAGCTAAGCCTGGATGTCCAAAGCCTTTGGACATCCAGGCCAGCACTGGGTCCCCACAGCCCAGAGAATGCCAGCTCCTGGGGGCATCTTTCAAGCAAGAGGGTGAAGACAGGGAGTCGGTGATGGGAGGATTTCCTTTCTCAGAGAGGCAGCTGTGTTCTCAGAGAGCAGGAAAAAATCAGGACTCAAGGCCCAGCACCCATTCCCTTGTACTGGCCTGGAGCCAGCTGACCATGCTCGGGATAGAAGTGTCCAGGAGAGAAGGAGAAAGCTGGGGCTGCAGCTGAGCTTGCTTGGTGCACTGCCGATCTCTCTCTCTCTCTCTCTCTCTCTCTCTCTCTCTCTCTCTCTCTCTCCCTCCCTCTCTCTGTATGTGTGTGTGTGTGTGTGTGTGTGTGTGTGTGTGTGTGTGAGAGAGAGAGAGAGAGAGAGAGAGAGAGAGATTTTAACCACTTTGCTGTCCTCTTTTGCATGTATTTTCTCAGAAACAGAATATAAACCACATACCAAAAAGAAAATGTTTCAGACAAGCAATTTGTTCAATTTTCTTATTCATAAAATGCAGGACACCAACATCATCCTTCACCCTTAACAGGATTGGGAAGCTGGGTAAGTGGACATGGACAGAGAGGCAGTTTGCATCTGTCATCTTGCTGTGTCTCCTCAGTAGCCTCAAACTGGCGTCCTATAAGGCAGCCTTTAGGCAAAATGTCCCCATGTGTGATAGGAAGACCGACCTACTGCTGAGTGGGTACCTGTCTGAAGACTAGGTGGGCAAGGCTTGCTTTACCCAGCCTCTTTCTGTCCCCTTCTGCCAAGCACTACAAAGACTGGACAGGAGGGAGACACCTGGCAATTGGCATGGCTCTAGTGGATATCCCATGTGCTCAGAAGTCAGGCTGCTGCAGTCACGGAACTTGCTCAAATATTCCCTGATGTGAAAGATGCTAATTGTTGGCTTGAGATGGTGCTCTGCCCCACCCTACACCACTTCATACTATCAAGTCCATTAACGATCTGGGGAAGGCAGTGCCCCAAGCTGCAGAGACCAGGGCGGTCTAATAGACACTTTGCAGCTCCCAGGGGACAGATATTCAGAGGGTCAACTACTCACTCCAGGGTTCCAAGAGAGGGGGCAGTCCAAGCTTTCTAGGGAAGGATCAGAGTGTACAAGGGGGATGATCATTGAGTGTTTCACACGCTGTAGATCTAGCGTACAATAGAACTGGATGCAGTGTGGCACACAGCCACCAGGGGGAGACCGTGAACCACTAAAGGTTTAGTTTCAAGGCTGGTTGGGAAAACCTGATCAGACACCCTGGGTGGGGTTAGTATATCTGCTCACACTGACAGATTTATACATCAGGATTTCCAGAAAACCACCAACTTCAAAAGGTACTGATTGTTCTTAGAAGTTACACTTTTCATTGTGGCAGAAGCAAAACTACCCCAAGAGCAGTTTCACAGTCAACTGGCTGACCATCCTCTAGAGAGCTGAATTGCTTCCCCTAGTTCTTAGTAATTGGGAGAAAGGTCATTGGGAAACAGTTGTCCCAGGGCGTGGCCCCACCCACAGATGTACCTCATCTCTCTACAGGCTTCCTACGTGCAATGAGGGAGTTTGTCCCCAAACTGTACACCTAGGCAGCAGTGGCTATCAGCAAGGCTTATGACAACTGGGAGAGTCTCTTTCCAGGGCACACCCAAGTGGTGAGTGCTTCAGGAACTTCAAAGTACCTTATAGCCTGGGGCTCAAGAGTAACAAACTGCCCGGTGGTGTCTGAGACCTGTTCAGTGAGCCTCCATTCAGGACTCCAGTGAATTCTAAACCTTAATGCCAGAAATGGCATTGCTGTCCTTAACAGTGGCACTCAGGCTCTGGAGCTGTGCCAGTCTGCCTCGTTTACTCCAAAGTCCTGTGAAGTGAACTCTCCCCTCCAGGAAGGAGAAGGGGAGGGCTCAAGAGATGCCGGAAGTAAACAAACTGTGCATGGCTGGGAAAGCTGAACTTCAAGATTCTCCAAGACCCTCCCCAGGGCTACAGATGCAGTAAACAGCTGTTGGGGAGGAGGCTCAGCAGCCAGCTGCACAGGGGAGAGTCTTCCCTACCTGTAAGCTGTGCAGAGCTTCCGAGGGTGCAGCTTCATGAATCGTCACCCATGCTGGGGTGGGCTTTCACTGCTCCTGTAAGTCACCCCTCACCCACACTCCTGTTAGGATACCCCTAGTTCACCAAACTGGACTTGGGTACAATTGTTACTTTGATCTATAGTGGATTCCTTTTCTGGGGTGAGTAGGCATATGTATGTGCTGTATCTCCCCAGGGAAAGTTGCTAAGACAATACAGCTAGGGACTTCACTTGTGAGAACCTCGGGGGTTTTGTTTTTTTTTTTTAAGGGAAAGGTCCATGGTGATAACTAGAAGAGAGGCAAAGTGTACCAGATTCCCCATTGTAACTTCCTCCAGCTGCCTGTCCTTGTGATGCCCAAGGACAGGCCATTCTGGGATTGTCCTACAGTGAGTGCTTTGGACATGGGATCCTGGATGGCCAGCTGCAGGTCTGAGACCCTTGTACGGGGTGGTAGGTGAGTCACGGGACTCTGTGAGATGTCAGTGGGCATGACACCCCAGGAGCCAATCATGACTGTCTTCCAGAAATCTGAGATTCTGGACTGCAGGCTTGCTTCTATGGTGGTTGTTACCTTGAAAAAGCACATACTTCCTCAGACTGCCTGCTCCCTGAGTCTGTTAATGCTGCAGAAGGCTCCTGAAAGGTATTTCCTGGTTCCACAGAGGTCAGATCAGTTTGTCCCATGGGTTTAGTAGGCAAAGCCCCTACTGTGGTTAGCTCTTTGCCAGGAGAGGCTGTCAGGGATGAGTTTTGCTAGCTGCAAAGTTCACTGATTTTCAATGTGGACTGTCCCTCATAAAAACCCATGGCATGCTCAGGGCTATCTAGCCTCGTCCCATACAGCTACTCCCACAGAAAGGATTGCCTCGAGGAATCCCAAGTGACAAGATCAGGGTCTTGTCATGTGGCTCAGGCTGACTTGAAACTTACTAGGTGACACAGGCTGGCTGTGAACTCATGACAATCCTCCTGCATCAGCTTCTGAGTGCCAGGATTAGAGGAGTGTGTTAATTATTCTCAAACTTAACCTTCTATCAGAATGCCCTGAAAAATTTGCTAAAACACTGATGGAAGAAAGGAAAGGTTTTTTGCGTGTGTGTGTGTGTGTGTGTGTGTGTGTGTGTGTGTGCGCGCGCACACAAATGGGCATGCACACACATATGACTTCTGTTTCCAGTCAGTTCCCTAGTGATACTGAGGATGTTGACACAAGGACCACAGCAGAGAACCACCCCAACCTTAGTAACATCCGTCCCAGAAACATCCAAAGCTGAGGAAGGGAAACCCAGCCAAGATCCACCCACCACACTCTGTGCCTATGCCAGGGATCTGAGGTAGGCACAAATCCCTCACTTAGTGGCACAGGTCAAAAACCAAAACCTCTCTAACCCCATTTGTCTGCCTCCCTTCCTGGCTGCCCATCACACTGGAGCTTGCGACTCGGGATTCTTTTCTCCTGAATGGCCCAGGTCTACACCTGTGGGCTGTGTACAAAGCCTGACCTGACACACGCAGAACCAAGGGGGGCCCAGTCTCAGCTCCCGGAAGTTCATCACTCAGGTGAGAAACGAGCCAGTGGAACCTGAGATGGCAGGACTCTAGGACCGGAGCCAGGTCAGAGCAGTAAGAGGCTCGGCGGAGCTGGGGGCCTGGGAGCGGGCAGGGTGGGACAGCACTGGAGACCGCTGCTCAAAGGGAAGAGGAGGAGAGAGAACCACAAGGTACCCAAGGTACCGGAAGTACGAGACAGAGAGGGGAATGAGGGATCCGCGCTGGTGCCAAAGCTCCAAGCTGAGGAGACAGTCAGGAGGGCACAGGAAGAAAGGCAGAGCACGGGGTTTTGTTGGAGAGGGCATAGGCGGCCCTGGCCTTGCCTGGACTAGGAACCTACGGCCTCTTCCACTGCACGTGAGTGGAGGTACCAAACACCGCTGTCCTGGCCTGTGGCCTGCCACGCTGCCTGCTTGACATTGGCCAGCTCTAGTCTAGTACCACAGGAGGCTGTGAGCTGATGAATAAGCAAGACGAGGGTGGTTCAAAGACCCAGCAGCTACCTCCCAGCAGAGGCCTCTGGGAGTTTCTGCTGGCCCTTTTCGGACACTGAGATGATGACACCTAGCAGCTAGTCTCATTCATGGAAATCCCCCAAATAAAACCTTCCACCATGAGCCTTCTCATCAGACTGTAAATTGTATAGGACTAGAAAGAACTAGGGGCACAAAGCCACAACTGAGGTACCCTTGTGAGGTCATGGATGGTGGAAGTCCGGGCATGGCTTGATTTCCCTCAAGTAGATCCCAGCCTGGACCCTGCTAGACACTCCCCAGGGTATTGTAAGGTTTGATAAATTCCCTCATGAAATTCTAGATATCTAGTCTCTTTTGAAAAACATCAGTCACCACCAGGGCCACATTTACACGTTGTAGGCATGGGTTCCGATGCGTGGCTGTCACCTAAAATTAGGATCTACTCTCCATATGCCCCTTGTCATATGAGCTTGTACCCCAGCATTAGTCAAGCACCACTTCTCAGGAGAGGGTGCCGCAGTGAACAGGCACAGGTGAGAAGGCCCAGGACACCTGGTTGGGCTGGTCAGGTAAAACTAGTGTGGCACACTCATTGAACTGAGTGTCAGCATGGACTCAGTGGGAGCTGGCACACTGCCGTCTGTGGAGTGTGAGAAGAGCACAGAGCGACCAAATTCCCTTCACTCTCTCACTGAGTGGTATGATGGGCAGAGGAAGAAGGGGCTAGACAGGCCCCAAGCCTTCACACCCACAAGCCCAGCACTACATGAGAGTAGAGGTGATGTCCTTGTTAGGACAGGGACACCCCAACCCTGCCTGCTGGTAACCTGGTTCCTGACCAGGGAGTGTGACAAGAGCCAGCCTGGTACACATGGAGAGCAAAGGAGCTAGGTCGCCCAACTACCCTGGAAACAACAGACGTACACCTCCGCAGTCCACACGAGCCAAGCCAAACGATGACCCCACAAGCAGAAAGGGTTATAGGTCTCACCTCACGGTGCCTTAGCTGGAAGCTCCTGCCCTCATGGTAGCAGTTGTAGGTTTTGAGCAGGCTTAAGAGTTCTGACCTAAAAAGACACAAGACACATGTGTACACTTGGGGAGTGGGGTTTGGAGGTTGGGGCTTGCTCCTTCATCTCCCAGCAGCCTCTGCATCCGGGCCCTTGTGTGAGTTGGAGGAGGAGAGCAGTCAAGGTGAGGTGCTGAGAAGTTAGTGAAACTCCTCCCAGGGAGGTTCCCATCCCACAGGCAGCACCTAGGGTATGTATATATGTTCAGTACTGCGTAGGAGCAGCGCTAACAGCCTTCCTTTGCTCTCCTCTGACCCACTGCCTCCGAAGACCTCAGTGGCTTGGATCACCAGCTGCTGTGGGGCCTCAAGAGAGGTGGGGCTGCCTTTTTCCTGTCTTGACTGTCCAGAGGTACAATTCTGGGATGACGGTGACAGGGCCCAAGCAGGCCACTCTGCCCAAACACATCAGGAAGCCATTGTGCCCTAGGGATTGTCAGGACAGGAAAAATCAGTGTAGCGTTGGTATAGACTAGGGGATTATGGGGCGTGAGACATGCAGGTGATTTTTAACCTCCCAGTAGGCTGAAAGGGAAAAAAGGCAGGTAAAACTAGCATGGCATAAAACTGAACTGAGCATCCAGAACGCTTGCCCATCAACACGGAATCAGTGAGGGCTGGTATATTATTGTGTGTGAAGTGGTTGTTACCTACTATATGTTCTGTCTTCCTGGCCATGGTCCCCTGCTGGACCCCAGTGCTCTGTCACCTTCCCAAGCAGCACCTCCTCCACACAGAGCACAACAACAGAACAGTGACATTCTGGGGGTCAGGCAGGTGTGTGTCCTGTGTGTGATGTGGAGATGTCGGGAAACAACAGGCAACCAAGTACAGCTTAGAGACAGCAACAAGCCAGGGAGGAGTCCATTTGGCATTTGTCCTGGGCCCACAGATATCTAAAGGCTGGACACAAAATTATTGGGAACTACACAGGTATGTGAAGTTAATTGTGGCCCATTGTAGAAAGTATTCAAAATGCAAGATAAAATGGGGGGAGACTTTAAAAATTTTTTAAAAAAGTATGCTTCTCGGCTGGCAGGATGCCTCAGCGGGTAAAGGTACTTACTGCCAAGCCTGGTGAACTGAGTTTGATCCCTGAGACCAAGTTGTCTTTTGACCTCCACATAATTGCTGTGGCAGGCACCCCCCACCCCAGAGACAGATAGACAGACAGACAGACAGACAGACAGACACACACACACACACACACACACACACACAAATAAGTAAGTAAATAAATAAGTATAATAAAAAGATGCTTTTCTTTACTTCAGAGAAACTATTCCAAGTAGTTTTTATGAGACAGAGTGAATAAAAATAAGCGAAGTTAAAATGTATCAATAAAGTACACCTTTTTCATTAAAACCGACAGCCAGATTTTTAAACTGTTTCATACAGGAAGGGTTTTCATATAATTCTAGTCTTTAAGCAAATTAAATACTGTCACTGTGGAGTCCCATGGGCACCCCTCTCTTGCTCAAACCCATATCCTGAAGAATACCTTGATCTCCAAAGAGGGGTAGCCCCCCAACAAAAGCACCCACCACTGTCCTCAGGGCACAGTACCACATCTAAAGAGTTCTAACACCGGCACCCTGGCCTCCATGCAGGGAAAAGCCACAGGTGGTTGTAGACTGCCCTCCCCACACGCACACACTGCACACTCAAACTTACTTCAGAATGGACTTGCTGTCGCTGATGGGCACATGAGAGCTGGAGGAGCAATCTTCCTTCATCTTCAACTCTTGTCTTCAGACCCAAAAGTCACCTGTCAGAAAGACAGCAAAGGGTGTTGTCTTAGTTAGGGTGCTGTGATGAAACACCGTGACCAAAGCGACCTGGGGAGGAAATGGTTCATTTGGTTTACACTTCTGTATCATTGTTTGTCACTGAAGGAAGTCAGGACAGGAACTCAAGCAGGGCAGGAACCTGGAGGCAGGAGCTGATGCAGAGGCCATGGAGGGGTGCTGCTTACTGACTTGCTCATCATGGCTTGCTCAGCCTGCTTTCTTATAGAACCCAGGACCAGCAGCCCAGGGATGGCAATGCCCACAATAGGCTGGGCCCTCCCCATCAATCACTAATTAAGAAAGTGGCTTACAGCTGAATCTTATGGAGACATTTTCTCAATTAAGGTTCCCTCCTTCCAGATAACTCTAGCTTGTGTCAAGGTGACATGAAACTATCCAGCACAGGTGTGCTGATGGGGGAGCCAGGAGGAGCCCCAGCCAATGTTGTATAGCATCCATAGCCCTGGTATGAGAACATTTATCCACACTAAGGTCATACTTGTCCAAGTACAGGGTGGTTAACATTGGAAGTGTCAGGTCAAGGAGCTAGCTCATCTGTCCCTCTGGAAAGTTCTACAGGCTCTCCAAGATTCTGGATCAGTTCCTAAGCATTTTAAGTCACATATTCTTTTCTCTTGGGTGAACATTCTGAATGATGGCTTCTTCTTGGCTTTTCTGGAGTTTTCCAAAACTACTCTGGTCCTCTCTCTTCCTTTACCACTGAGCTGGGGCAGTGATCTATCAATTACTTTGGAGTCTACTCCCTTGGGCCACCTCTCTCCGTGAGGACTCGTCTGTATCACATGTATTCCTTCTGGATTACAAGCAGTTCTATGAATTGTCTAGTCCGTACAACAACACAATGATGTAATTAGAGTTTTCCTGTCTCAACCACTGGCTCCAAAATAAATACACAGAGACTTAATATAAATGCTTGGCCAATAGCTCAGGCTTGCTACTAGCTAACTCTTACATTTAAATTAACCCATTTCTATTAAATATGTATTGCCACATGGCTCATGGCTTTCCCTGTCCTCTAGCATGTCTTGCTTCCTGGGCGACTCCCCTGACTCTGCCCTTCTTCTTCCCATCATTCTCTCTGTGTCAGGCTGTCTTGCCCACTCTCTTCTTGCCCTGATAACAGCCAATCAGTTTTTTATTAACAGTGAGCATAATCCACAGCACTGTGAGGCTCTAATCAATATTCCCACTTTAGGATGAACAAAAAGGATAGAGGTGAAGCCCCAAACCAACCAATGAACAGGAGTAGGGCACTCTTCAGACACAAGAGTCTGGGTGCCTGATTCTGGCCTCTCGACTCCTCTTGGCAAGTTCTTAATCCTATAAGCCATGTGGATCCGTGTCCAGCATCCCGTTTCTGTGGTGGACTCGCATTGGAAGCTCTCTGTGTCTCCCTCTACCCACAGTCAGGAAGCATGCCGGCCTTCAGGTCTGCCCACACTGCTTTCATGGAAGTACCAGAACCTCTCTCTGTCCTTTTGGCATCTTCTGAATTATAGTTATCCCTTAGCACATGCAGAGGTGTGTTTCCCCCAGTGGGTTCCTGAGATTGTGAAAGGTGCCACACCCTGTGATTGAAGGCCTTCTCAGCTTAGCTATGCATCTGTCTGGGTTGTGGCCACATCTTGTAGAGTTTCAGGTGAAAACAAAACTCACATGGACTCTTTTTCTGTCAGAAAATTCACAGGCAGCAGACTCATTTTTGCTGGATCCGAGCAACATAGCACATTACTATTTCTTACTGAGTGGAGAATTTGCTCCCTTTCACTTCTCATCGGTGTGTCTGACCAGACAGCATGACTGTCTGTGGGGCATTGAATAACCACATTATTAAGTCAAACAAGCAAAACAAGGGTTCCCTAACTCAAGCACTGATACTTGACAGTCAGCCTGATGACATGATGGCTACTGAGCGACTCTAACAGACATGTAGTGCATTGAGTGTGTATATGCATACAGGGATGCTTCGTGTCTGGGCAGGGAGAGTTCATCGTGCTCCTCAGGATGGCATTCAACTTAAAACTTACCGGCTATTTATTAAAATTTTATTTCTAGAATTTTCCACTTAATAATTTCAGACCAAAGTTGCCCCCGGTTACAGAAAGTAGAGATAGGCTAGAGCTACTGCTTCCTGGCTGAGGGCCCTCCCTGAGGATCCTTCCCTATTTGCTGGGCAGCAAGATGAAGCCCAGTATACCCTCAGTACTGATGCAAGCTCTACTTTTTAATCCCTCTGATCAGTCCAGTGTGCTCCTCCTCTCTCCCTGCCTGAAACCCACAAGACAGATATCATCCCTGAACGGCCATTTGTTTGATTATAGAAGCAGGAGAATTACCATTGGCCAGGAGAAATGAAGGATGTAGGGGAGATTATCAGAATTTTCCCAGGGGCCTGCCCTGAGAAAATCCTTCCTAGAGTCCTGGGGAAGACGCTAAGTCTGGTGTGGGGTTATCTGAGGGAAAAGAATCTACGTACACCATGCTCTTTTGTTCATTTACTTTACTTCCCTAAGACAAAGTTCTATCTCTACAGCTTCAGTTTCATCCTGACACTCAGTTCCTCTTTGTCCTTTCTATTTCTGTCCTCTCATAGCCTAATAGTAAGCTCCTAGCTTTCAATCTCATATTCATCTTCAGTTTCTCCATCCATGCTCATTTCTTCTCTTCCTTCTCTCTTGACCTGACCCAATCCTTATTCTCTACAAAAGACCTGCCTTGTTCCTCTCTCTCTGGCCATGCAACTCTGCCCATGCGACTCTGCTCTACCATCCACAGAAACTCTGCCTTGTTATCTTCCCTCTGGCCATGCCACTCTACCTGAGACAGGAATTCTGCTCCAGTCTTTACTGCACCTGGTTATGCCAAAAGCCCTAGTGTCCTGAGTCAATCACTCTGCAGTGCTACTACGTCTGAGGGAAAGGAATGGTCTGAGCTTCATTTGCACAAGAAACAAAGCTGTGCATCTATAGTCCACCTGTCTCCTAGGCTCTGTAGGGATGTTACCTAGTAGATCAGCAGGAGGTCTGAGAAGCTTATTCTGTTTGTAATATGGCCTAGTAGTATATGAGCACACAAGAATTTCATAGCAGAAGACAGCTGATATATATTAAAAACTGAATAACACCAAATATTCCGCGATAAATGGCTTCCCTCTTGAAGAACTCCTTGTTCGATCAAGGTATAGCTTATTATATTCAGCTGGACTCCTATTTCATATTCTTGTGGCCTGTGACAGGAGATGTGCTGAATAGCAACCTTAGAATGATCCCATCAACACAGCTCTGCCCATTCTAAAGCAAGACCAGCCACGGTCTGTAGAGAAGCCCGGCCCCTTGCAGGGCAGGCTTTGACCTATGTAGTGATGCAGCACTGCCCCTCTGGGATCAGAGCTGGGGACTCCCTGTGTATTCTCGTTGGCCCAGCAACAGGGTTTTCAAAAATAGGGCTAGGTTCCTCATGCTTGGCTTGTGGAAAGAATGGATGTACTCCATGTCTGGGTAGTTAGTTCCTCAAACTTGCCAGAGCAGAAGTGTTCCACCCAGGGGAATGCCCTGTGTTGGGGTTTCTGGGTCGACACTAGTTCCACAGGCCTATGGCATAACACTGTAAAGTTTTGAGCAAGCTCATTGCAGGACAGGCTGCAGTAACTCCAGAATGATGGGAAGTGGGGTTTTCCCTTACTTTCCTCTGCATCTTCAGCCAGCTTTTGCCCATTTCCTTCACGAAGCCCCAGCTTTGCCCAAGTTTGACACTCTTTCCTTTCACAGGGCTTTTGCTGTATTCTAGAAGAGTCTTCCTCTCTGCCTCTCCTTAGCTGCCCCAGCATACCAGTTGCAAAGCAAGCCCTGGCCAGGGTGGGGTGAGCTGGAGGAGCTTCTTGCCCAGGGCCTCTTCGGTATTTATAATCTCAGCTGACTAAGTGATGCTCCTGGGGGCACCAGTGCACAGTGGGGCGGTCGTCGATGTCTTTCTGCTTCACCTCTTGTCTCTGTGACCAAGAACACCTACTTTGTAGGGTGAAGTGAGTAAAGGGTCATAGGCTCTCCCACAAGTCAGTTCTTTAGAGCTGTGCATTCAGCAATATGTAAGTCAGGCTCAGCCCTGTAACCCCAAACTGAAACAGGGGGGTCATTGCAAATTGAAGTTTGGCATGGACTCCAGAGTGAGAGTATGTCTCAGAAAGAAAAACAAAAATGTAACTGTGTCCAGGGACTAAGGGGATGGCTTAGTTAGGGAACTGTTGTCACAGAGGGAGTTGGGGACACATTCCTCTTTTCAAAGTGTAGATCTTCTGGTTTACTCAAAGGAAACCAGAAATCTGGGGTTTTATGAGTACTTTCTACTTAAAGATGGGTGCTTTGGGCAGAAACACTGGCTGCCCCCAGAATGATTTTGTAAAATGATTAGTAATCTCCCCAACTCCCTGAACATGGGGCCATGTTACCAATTCTGGCCTTTCTGCTACAAAGGGACATGTGTGGATCACCTTCCTGATGGCATTAGCAACCAGTTTCCTGATGCCTACTCACAGTCACTCCAACATGAGTCCACACATGTAAAAAGTAGAAACGAGGCTCTGCATAGGACAGCAAACATGTCGCACCTGTCTCTCCGAACCTGGGCCACCTCCTTTAATGTCTGTTTTCCGGTTCTACCCACTTTCACGAGAATCCCCACATACATTGGGTTTTAGAGGCTGTCATGAGTGGTTTCTTCCCTCTCTGATTTCTCCCTTGGCAAGTCTGCTATGGTTACACAGAAAAACTACTGACTTTTTATGCCTACTTTTTATCCTGTTACTTTACTGAGAGTGTTGATCAGTTCTGAGAGTTTTCTGAGGAGTCTTTGGTGTTCTTCAAGGACAGGGTTACATCGTCTACAACTGGGAACAAGTTGGCTTCTTCCTTCCCAATTTGTATCCCATTTTTTCCTTTCACTTTTCTTACTGTTCATTGGCATCCTTGTCTTCTTCCAGATTTTACTAGAAATGCTCTCAATTTCCCCCCATTTAGTACAATGTTGGTCATAGGTTGGCCATCAAGGATTGGCCAACCTATTATTCACAATTATTTCATAATAATTAATATTGTGAAAATGTTATATTACCAAAGATGATATACAGATTCAACACAATCCTCACTCAAATCTCAATGACATTCTTCATAAAACTAGAAGAAAAACAATTCTAACATTGATATAGACCAAAATAGCCAAAGCAATCCTCAGCAGAATGAACAATGCTGGAGGTATAACTGTACTTAATCACAGTGTATCACACAGCCACTGCACCTGATCCCAGTATATCACACAGCCACTGCACCTGATCACACTATATCACACAGCCACTGCACCTGATCACAGTATATCACACAGCCACAGCACCTGATCCCAGTATATCACACAGCCACTGCACCTGATCACACTATATCACACAGCCACTGCACCTGATCCCAGTATATCACACAGCCACAGCACCTGATCACACTATATCACACAGCCACTGTGCCTGATCACAGTATATCACACAGTCATCATAACAAAAATATCAGAGCAGATGTTAGATCAAGGACTGGAATCAATGACCTGGAATAAGACACACAGCCATGGCCACAAAAATTTTGACAAAGGTGTCTGTCAAAACCATATATTGCAGAAAAGACAGCCTGCCTCACAGATGTGCTGAGAAAACTAAATTCTCCTGCGTAGAAGAATGAAACTAGCCCTTATTGAGAGCCTGCAACTTGGAAAGTGCTAGAGAAAAATGGGAAGAACACCTCAGGTCTCGGACATAAGCAAGGACTTCCTGAAAAGACTTTCCAACTGCTTATGAAAAAATCCCAGGAACTGACAGATGACATCACGTGACAAAGGGACAGCTGGTAGAGCGAAGGGACCACCTACAGAGTGTGGGAAAATCATCGCCAGCTACGCATCAATGCACTGATATCTAGAACACATAAAGAGCCAAGGAACTTACACAGAAATCTGAATCATCCGATTACTTAAAAGAAGAAATACAAATGGTCAATAAATACTTGAAAACATATTCACCATTCTTGGCTATTGGAAAATCACAAATTAAAACTGCCTTAGAGTCCCTCTCACCCCACTTGGAACATCTGTCACGAAGAAAATAAATGCTGGCAAGGACGTGGGGGAAGGGAGCTCATACACCACTGTGGGGATGCAAATTTGCGCATTCACAGCGGAAATCAATAGAGAGATTCCTAAAAAAAAAAAATGAAAAAAAAAAAAGCAGTAGCGTATGACGCAGCTACGCCACTTCCGCGTATATGCCTGAGGGTCTAAGTCACATACCCAAGGATGTTGTTGCTGTTGTTGTGTTTTAAAGAAAAAGACAGCTCCTGTCTATTGCCATGGACCATGGACACAGCGGCACATGCAATGGAATTTTATTCAACTGTAAGAAGAAGATGAATCATGACATGTGAAGGAAATGGATGGACCTGGAGACCACTGTGTAAAGTAAACGGAGCCAGACTCTCTCTCTCTCTCTCTCTCTCTCTCTCTCTCTCTCTCTCTCTCTCTGTGTGTGTGTGTGTGTAACTAGAACAGGGATCATGAGGTAGAGAAAGAGATCACAATGGAGGGAGTGTACAGAAAAGAGGGTGAAGAATAATGTGATATGAAAACAAAAAGAAGGGGGGACTATCTGGAAGAAGGAAGGGAACAGAGGGGGGCGGGGGCAGGAAGCACAAGGGCGGACAGTGGGGAGGGGGAAGAGTCAGAACAAAGTATAATGGCTTATGTGCTTAGAGATGCTACAGTGAAACCCATTACCTGATGTGCTAATGTAAAAATTCATTTAAATTTTTATTTTAAATGCTCTCTCTCTCTCTCTCTCTCCTCTCCTCTTCTCCCCCAGCCCCTCTTCCTCCACAAGAGGAGGCCAGAAGCATCAAATCTAACCAAGCTGGAGTTACAGACAGTTGTGAGCTGTCCAACATGGGTTCTGGGAACTGAACTCCAGTCCTCTGCAAGAGCAGTGTACGCTTGTAACCAATGAGCCCTCTACCCAGCCTCCCTAAAATTATACAAATATCTTTAAACAAGTTTTAGGCTTATTTAATTTTATATGTATGAATGTTTGCCTGCACGTATGTGCACGACATGCCAAGTTCCCAGGGAGGCCAGAAGAGGGTGTCAGATCCCCTGGAAGTGGAGTTAACAGATGGTTGTGAGCCACCA
>CABHPP010121005.1:13717-26867 GCA_902168425.1 Peromyscus attwateri | reverse complement strand
GTGTGTGTGTGTGTGTGTGTGTGTGTGTGTGTGTGTGTGTGTACAAACTACCCACTGATACCATTAGCTGTTAAATGGTACACTAAGATGAACCTCAGAGATCATAGATCTCCCTGAAAATTTTCCCAAAGGAAGGAACAAGTGTTATGGAGGGAAAGAAATTGCCCAAAGTTGGAGAAAGATGGTGAATTACAGACTGCCTTTCAGTCTACATGCACACCTCCTCTAAACAAAGATGCAGACCTGTCCACAAGTGACTACCACTTCAACACTCCCATCCATCACCTGCAGGCTTGGGCCACCAGTTCTCACACCCAACCTGATGACCTCAGTGGTTCTGCTCGGCTGGCCACTTGCAGCTCCCGAGAAGACATCTCTGTGGGGTACCTTGCTCTTGTCTGTGTCCTCCTAATCTTCTGATGCTGGAACTTCCCGGATGCTTGTCTGTCTTCGCCGAACACAAAGAAACCCTTCCGCCTTTCTCTCCCTCACGTTTTTTGTTTTTGTTTTGTTTTTGTTTTTTTCTCATGGATATGATTTTAGGCCGGTGAACAACTGCTAATGTCTATCTGGGAACTGCTGGGTTTGTGGGGCTTTCCAGCTTGTGTTTATTTTTTGCTAGCTTGGTATCTGGTTACAACAGAGCTTTGGCCCGTTGCAGTCATTTTGGAGAATTTGTATTTAGACATACACCCACAAGGAGGGTCACAGGCAATATGTTCACAATGTGTCTCATCGGCCTCTTCCTTATTTTACATTCCTTAGCCACAACTGGTAATGTATATATACACATGAGAGCAATTGGCGTATAGCTTCAGTCCATTCTTTGTTAGCCTATCAAGCAAAGCATGGCCAATTTCTCTTGCCACTTAAGTACACCAGGGAGCAGGCAGGAGCCAGACTCCATACAGGGAAGATTGGAATTGGTACCTTTGCTAATGAGGTTAGATCCTACTCCATGCCACTCCCTGTTCACACCAAAATCCCCTCAGCAGAGAGACTCTCCATTGACATTGGGCTCCCAGGGGATGCTAGGTACAGGGGGTAATGGTCCATGGCGTAAAGCCAGAGCTTGTAAGAGATGGTAGCTATTTCAGCAGAGAAGACGCAAGCATCCGTCCGTACATCTTACAAGAGATATGAAAGGAAAGAAAAGGGGGCAGAGAAGAGAGGGACAGCTGCCTCCTACGCCCTGTGAGGTCTTTCTTCTGCGTCGTTCGCAGGGACGGGAGGTTTACACTTCTGACGCTCCTGTTCCTCCCACACTACTGACCTTCTGTGCCTAGAACTGAAGCCAAATGCTGGCAGGGAGCAGTCTCCAGATCCTCCTCAACAGGGAGCTCTTGCTCCAGGGAAGAGACAGCCAGCTGACTCGGCACCCAAGCAGACAGGGAAGAACAGGCCCACCATCTGTAGGAGCTGAAAGGCTTGGGAAACCAAGACGTCATGACCAACAACATCTACTAAGAAGACTCACACATATAAAACCTCTCATCTGTATCCTCTGGAAACTTTGTCCTCCAGCAGTATCTCCCAGTCTAATAAGGGCAGATGGCGTTGTTCTGCTTGCTAAGTCCCGGAACCCAAGTATCATCAGCGACTTATTGGTAGCTGTACAATCCACACAGAAACCATCACACAGCCTGTCAGCTCTTGGAGGAAATATTTCCAAAGGCCATCCACTCCTCTTCTCTCCTGCTACTACCATGGCCCTTTCTGATCATCCCTCAGACGGATTGCACCAAGAAGACTCCCAGTTCCCATTGCTTCTGCTAGCTTGCACTCCTCCAATCCGTTCTCCTCTCAAAGCAAAAGTCGAGTCAGACCATGCTTCTACTAACAACCTCCCAAAGCCCTCACATCTCACTGAAAGTAAAATATCCAAATGCCCACACTGACCCACATCCCCCCAGCCATCCAATGCTGCCTCTCTGGCCACCTCCTGGGCTGGTCTCCCTTTAGTCTTTGAACTGGCTGCATCCTTGGCTGCCCACACTCTTCTCCCAGGCAGCCACATTCATACTCCCTTTTTTCCTTTTAGGCTTCTGGCTAAATGTCATCTCATCAAAGAGCTTACTGGCTACAGTAGGACTTCATCTCAGATGATGCCCAACAGCCCCTACCTCCTGGTTTTC
Organism: Peromyscus attwateri; assembly: GCA_902168425.1. Taxonomy (NCBI): domain Eukaryota; kingdom Metazoa; phylum Chordata; class Mammalia; order Rodentia; family Cricetidae; genus Peromyscus; species Peromyscus attwateri. The sequence continues at coordinate 24,732 of CABHPP010121005.1, read as the reverse complement.
ACACCATCATGCAGTCCCCAACTCTTGAATACGAGATGAGTGGTTTGCTTCTAGTAAATAAAGGAGGCAACCATGATAGAGCGCCACTTTGTAAATTACGTTTCAAGAATGCTGTGTTTTCCACCTTAGGCACATGCTTCCATCTTCTCCCTTGCTTTCTGACTCTGAGGGAGACCAACTATCACACCATGTGGCCATATTGAGATCAGCATGGCTAGCGATGGTGGAAGCACCCGGCCAATAGTCAACAGGCACTGAGTTCTCTTTGCCCAACAGTCAGCCACGACTGGATCCTACCAACTCTTCCACACCAAATGCAACTTCTTGAGAAAACTTGAGGCAGAGACATTAGTTAAATCACACCCCATTCCTGGCACAAAGAAACAGTCCCATAATTAAATGTCCATTGTTATCAGCATATACTCATTCCCCTTACTCCCATTACTGTGTCCCTGGCCCATCTCCAAACTATAGCATGCTTTAGTTTAGTTTAGCATGGTTTAGTTCCATCCCCACCTCGCTTGGTTCCTCTCCTGTTGCTATGAGAAAATACCCTGATGAAAACAACATAAGAGAAAAAAATGGGGGGAGGGTATTTCATCTCCACAGTTCAAGGTGCAGATCTTTAGGGTGAGGACGTCACAGCGAAAGCTTGAAGAGGCTGGTCACATCGCATCCACAGTCAGGGGAAAGAGAGCAGTGAACGGAGGCATGTTAGGGCTCCGCTTACCTTTTCCACTTCGTACAGCCCAGGATCCCCTCCCTGTCCTGGAAAGGGTCCTACCTATAATTAAGATGGTCCCACTTATAATTATCCTCCTGAGACAATCTCTCACAGGGATAGAATCTGACAAGATAACAACACTAGCCACCACACGCACATGCACACGCACACACGCATGCACACACACACTGTTTCCACGGGTCAGAGACATTTTGCATGTTCACTCATTGCTGTATCTTAGCCCTCGCAGCACACCTGGCGCAGGGTAGCGCCTTTGAAAACAGCTGATGGATCTGTATATGAGGAGAGAAAAAAAGCTTTGCAAACCAAAGAAAACCCAGCTTCACGCGGAAGGTCTTGGCTCGTGTTACATGAACACGTTTCATCTGATCTTTACAGTTTGTCTGATCTTTAGTGGGTTCTTAACAAAGTGTGTCTTCCCCCCCCCCCCCCCGCCCCTGCCAACTGCCCCCATCCCCCAGGAGAAACTTAGATCAAACAACATTGGTATAGAAGAGAAGAGTGCGATGTTCAAATAGTTATTTTCACAATACTTGGCAAGGTAAAGAGGTATGGCTTGTTTAAATTCAGGTGCAAGTGGCATTTCAGTGACTGTTTACATTTTAGGTCTCATGACACTCATCGCCTAAACACACACACACACACCCCGCTTCAGCAGGCGCCCCACCTTTTGGCTCTCCCGAATTGTTCCTTAACTCCATCTCTCTTTAGCATTAAAGACGTAGATTTTTATCACAGAAGTTCTTTCAGACCTTTATGGGCTCTGAATGAGATGCTCACTTTGAGAGCCATTCAGAGAAAAATAAAAATTAGTTCATCTGCCACTCTCACTGAATGGCCTTTTAAAGCCCCACCGTCTCCATAGCGGTAGCCAGACAATAAGATAATCCCCGGAGCAATTGGCAATTATTGCTGTTTCAGAGTCACTGTGTGGTTGCTGCTGAAATGAAATCATTGGGTAGATGATCTTCGGCTATTATGGACCTGTGCCATTCTCTGGCAGGAAGCTGTGTAAGCAGATCATTTCTGCAGAACAATAATGTTTAAAACCTTAATAGTGGCCAAGCAATAGGAGCAATTTTCCTAACGGGATTTAGCTGAGGATAAACGAGATGTCTGACAAGCCACTCTGCCGTACGGTTATTTCCTGAGCCCTTTGGGGACTCTGCTCTATTTATTGTCTTATTCTACACCGGGCATGGTTCCTGTTACACGAGAGGCTCTCTGTGAATGCGTGTGGATTAGAAGGATGAATAGGCAAATGAAAGAGTGATTGCAAGCTCCTGGATGAAGGGTTCCTTGTCTTACGAGCCGCTCCATCCTGGGTGGTCACCACTCTACTGAATCACCTCCTGGGCTTCCACTGCCTTGAGGATGAATGGCTATGATGGTCAAATCCTGGCCAGTCACTTCTTCAATGCACGGCATGGGTCCAGCTGCTTAACCATTCTCCTGCTCGGTTTCATCATTTGTAAAGCCAGCATCGTAACTTTCATAGGCTTATTAAAAGAATCAAATTAGCTGCATTAAAGTACCAGGAACTAATGCACATGGGAATCGGTGCATAATCGCTTATAAAATCTAGACATGTGTGCTGTCATAAACAAGAAGCACCCACGTGACCTTTCTCTCTCGGTCAGTCTTGTCTCATATACCCCAAATGAAACGTGGAGAAACTCGATCCACTTGTGTTCTTCTGTTGACGAACCCCCCTTTTACTTCATGTTTATTTTCCATTCCCAAAGTCCTTCACAGGACCTGTAATGGCTGGTAGCAGACTCAAGACCTGTTTTACAGATAAAGAACTTGGTGTATAAACAATTAAATTCCTGGGGCTGGGAAGACAGACTCGTGGGAAAATGTCTGCCAGTGAAAACGTGAGGCTATGAATTCTGATACCCAGCACCCACCTAAAAGACCAGGAATGGCGACATGGGTCTAGAAGTCTAGTGGTTGGTGGGAGAGGGGGCACCAACAGAGACGGGTGGATCCTCAGAGCTCCCTAGCCATCCAGTCTAGCCAATCGGTGTGCTCCGGCCTCAGGGAGAGACCTTGTCTCAAAAAGAAAGGTTCAGAAGTCATAGAGGAAAACACCTGATGTTGACCCCTGGCCTTCACACTCGTGTACACACTTGTGCATCTGTGCACACATGTTTACACACTCAAACATATATACCTGCCATACACACATTTTCACAGATACATATATAAGAATTAAACCATCTGTGTAAGATCATAATGACAGTAATGTGTGGGCTCAGGCTCCAATGCAGAACTTTGTCATTGCATTTTACAGCTTCTAGCAAGTGACTGCAGGCAGCCGAACCAGCACATCTCGTGACTACAAACATCGTGTATGAAGCCACCTGGGAAACATGAGATCCCTCGCAGGCAACCCCTTCTGGACCTCTAAACTTGGAGTGTTTAAGCAGTAACTGGCCCACAGGGCTCTATGACTAAGGTAGGGAGCCTTTGGTAAGCTGGGGTCGAGTCTTCTTTCAGCCGTTGTCCTGGAAGCTGAGTGTAAGGTGCCGAGTCCTCCGTGGGCCACGCGCACCAACGGTTGCTGTGGGTGAGAGGAATCGTGAAACTAAGATGTGGCTTCTGTATCTCAATACCATTCTACTCATCCTGCGAAGACAGAGCCTTGGGACATCTAGAGGAGAGATCTCTGGCACCACGGCACAATGGAGCTCAGCTGACTACATCCAACAAGGAAGAACAGATTAGCAATGGTTGCTACCTGCTTCGTGCCAGCATTGTGCAGAGCCCGTTTATATGTTATTTCATTCCACTGAATCCTTCAGACAATCCCCTCACCCCCTGGATAGGGTACGCTCTTCTGACATCCATTTCAGTTTTTATTAAAACGCCCACATCTTCCTCCACCCACACGATCTGTAAGAGCTACTCCGATTTTGTGCTGGGGTAGGATACACGCCTTGGGTTAAAACTGCTCAATATAAGCCCATTTTCTGGTCACAGTTAAAAGAACTAAAGGAAAACGGGCCAATCAGTGTCCTGGGGGTAACGGAACCAACTCTCCCTCACTCTCCAGGAAGGTGCAGCAAGCCGGGAAACGCCCAGCCATTTTTTTCACCTTTGGGGTTGAAGCGGCTTTAGGTTGAAGCTAACTTCAAGAAGGGCAAGGCAAAGGGTGAAGGAGAAATGGATTCTTTGAAGATGTCACTAAACATTGAATCGAGTGACCCTGAAGTTTTTCTCTTGACCCTTAAATTTTCTCTTACATGGGAGCTGAAAGTAACACTGCTTCTCAACGCACTGACTGTGAGTTTGGCATATGGCAAGCCCATTTTCTGTGACTGTAACAACACACCTGAGGCTAGGTGTCTTATAAAGAACAAAGGCTTATTTAGCTCACTGCTTGGGAAGTTCAACAGCCTGTGTAGTTCTAGTACTGGCTCAGCTCTGGTGAATCCTTATCACAATGTCATAAGCATGAGGCAGAGGTCACATGGGGAAATGGGAAGCTAAAGAGATACTGGGATGCCGTGAGAACTATTAATCCCTCCCAAGGACACTTGCTTCAATGACCTAATAACCTCCCGAAAGTCTCCACCTCTTAAAGGTTCCACTACCTCTCACATCACCACACTGAAGACCATGCTCCCAGCACACAAACCCTGAGGGAGCAAATCATATCTAAATCACAGTGATGTTTTATTACCCAAGCTCTCTAGGCTCTGGTAAGGCTAGACAGCCACAACAGTGACATCCAACCATAAGTACACAAGGTCAGACTTCATTCCTCTTTTGTGGAACTGAGGGTGGGTGTTCAGGAGTAGGTGGGTGTTCAGGAGTGGGTGTGTGTTCAGGAGTGGGTGGGTATTCAGGAGTGGGTGGGTGTTCAGGAGTGGGTGGGTGTTCAGACACAGGTGGGTGTTCAGGAGTGGGTGGGTTTCAGGAGTGGGTGGGTTTCAGGAGTGGGTAGGTATTCAGGCTTGTCATACTACTCTGTGTGCATTTAGACCCCTGCTTCTTCCCAGTGATTGCTGTGCTAGCCCAGTGGTCTTGCCCTCATCTCCATGGTTGGATGTGTGCTGTTTTCAGTCCTAAGTCATAGTCAAAGGAAGGACCATGGAAGAGTCTCGGGTCTCAGAGCCAAATGTGACACACAAGACTTCTGCTCACATCTGGCAACACACAGCAGCAAGAATGACTAGGAAATGTCAGTAGCCATGTGCCCAACTCCATCTGTAGTACCACAAGAGGAAAGTAAGCCACAGCTATTATTATAGAGCCTGTCTTATAGGGAAGCTACACTAGGAAAACTTGCCTAAATCACATGCCCAGTAAGTTGTAGAGCAAAGATCTGAAGTCAACTCATCAATTCTTCTCACTGCTCCGTGTGTGTTCCCCTTTCTTACAATTCCGGTCCTTAAATGATGTGGAACACCATTGTCAACATGCATGTCACAGGTTGCTAAAGCCTGCTCATACCCTGCTGTCTTAGTTAGGGTTTTCATTGCTGTGAAGGTACACCATGATCATAGCAACTCTTTTTTTTTTTTAATTATTTTAACTTTATTTGCATTGGTGTGAAGGTGTCAGATTCCCAGGAACTGGAGTTACAGTTATGAGCTGCCATGTGGGTGCCGGGAATTGAACTCAGGACCTCTGGAAGAGCAGCCAGTGCTCTTAACCGCTGAGCCATCTCTCCAGCCCAACCATGGCAACTCTTATAAAGAAAACGTTTAATTGAGGGTGGCTTGCTTGCAGTTTCAGAGGTTCAATCCATTATGATCATGAAGAGGAACATGGCAGCATGCAGGCAGATGTAGTTCTGGAGCTGAGAGTCCAACATCTTGACTCAGAGGCAACAGGAAACCGACTGACTCACTGGGCAGTATCTTGAGCAAAAGAAACCTCAAAGCCCACCCCCACAGTGACACACTTCCTCTAACAAGGCTATACCCACTCAAACAAAGCCATACCTCCTAATAGTGTCACTCCCTATGAGAGAGAGGGGGCCAAATACATTCAGATTTCACACCTGCAAATAGATCACGAGCTGCCTGCCCAACTCTCAACCACAACCCTTTTCTGCTCCTAGGGATGATGTGCTGGGTCAGGGATTAAAGGTTGAACAACTCCAACCTGACCAACCGGGGTGGTCACATGAAGATGGAAGGGTTGCTACCGCACACCTACAGAATGGTCAAGAGGGAAAACATGGTTAGAAATAGAAGATGTGCAGCCTGAAGAAAGAGGAGATACAGCCACTAAAGTCAACAATAAAACCGGCAGAAAAGGGAAAGTGAGGTATAGTACCGATGGGATGAATTTGGATCTTTTGAAAAAATGTTGACTGATTTGAATTGGCAATGCACCCCTGGGTGGGGGGCATAGACTCCGCTTTCCTATCCTAAGTGCCAGACACCAAATTCCTTTCCACCAAGGTGTTAAATAGTATCAATCTCTTGGCCATCTTCCTTGACTATTTCACAGATAGAAATAAATTCACTCTTTTCTTTTGCTATCTCATTTTCTGCACCCTGTTTTTTTGTTTTTTGTTTTTTGTTTTTTTCTGGAACTGAGAACCGAACCCAGGGCCTTGTGCTTGCTAGGCAAGCACTCTACCACTGAGCTAAATCCCAAACCCCTGGTTTGTTTTTTGTTTTTTTGTTTGTTTGTTTTTTTAACTTAATAAAATATCTTAGTGATCTTTCGATGTGTATACATAAAGAGTACTGTCATTTTTATGGCTACATCATACTTCATTGTATAGGTGCCATAATTGAGTTAATTAATCCCTGTTGACAAATATTTACATCGGTTCTAGTCTTCTGCTCTTGCTGTTACGCCATGAGCATTTCAATCTCTCTACATAAATAAACCGATAGAATCAATCCCTACCATCGGCTTTCATAAGGTAAAGCATTGAAGATGATTTGCAGTTTTGAAGGACATTTCCAAATAAACCTTCATAAAGTTATACAGATGTATTGTCCCACTGGTAATGTATGAGAGGATCCTTGTCACATTTGTGCACTCTTGATTCCTTATCACCCAACAATGATGGTTCTCAACATGTGGGTCACATCCCCTTTGGGAGCCAACTGACCCTTTCACAGAGATCACATATCAGATATTTACATTACAATTTATAACAGCAGCAGCAAAATTAATTATGAAGTAACAATGAAAATAATTTTATGATTGGGGTCACCACAATATGAGGAGCTATATTAAAGGGTTGTAGCATTAGGAAGGTTGAGAACCACTGACTGCCCTACAACCTTAAAAATGGTTCTCTGTAGCAATTCAATTCTTATCTACAGTTTTATAAAGCTAGCTATCTTTTAATATGCTTAACAAATACATCTTCTTTCTATGAATTTTATTTTGCACATTTTTCTTTGGGCTGGTGGTCTTTTTCTTATTAATTTATGAGAACATTCTATACATAAAGGAGATGAGACCTTGTTCATTAAAAGAACTGTGAATATTTTCTTATGACTTTGTAATGGTACTTTTTTTAAAAAAAAAAAACATACTTTATTATTTGTGTGTTTGTGTTTGCGTGTTTATGAACTGCACCTATGTGTGAGTGTCCACAGAGGCCAGAAGAGGGTGTCAGATCCCCTGCAACTGAAGTGTCAGGTGGTTGTGAGCCCACTGATATGGATGCTGAGACCCAAAACAGGATCCTCTGCCAGAGCAGGAAACACCCTCAGCAACTGCATCAACTCTCCAGCCCATGTTGCTGTTTGCATTACAGAAAAGCATTCCTTCCCTCTCTTCACTTTCTGGAACATCACACCGAATCAGGGTGCTAGCGAAACAAGCCAAGCTTTATTAGACAGGGAGGAATGAAGCGTGACCACGGAGGACTTCACTCTTTGAGCTTTCTTCTCTTCTTTGACATCAGTACTCACTCCTCTCTGGTGCTGGTACCGCTACAGACCTCGGCCCCCTGCACAAATTAAACTCATTCTTCATGACATCAGCAGTCACAGAGTCCGAAGGAAGACAGGCTTCCTGCTGCTTGGCTTCCTGGCTGAATCAGAGAAATGAATGCTCTGAGGTCCCCCAGAGAGTGCGGCTGCCACATCAGTTTTCCTTCTCTCTGAAGCTGCCTCCTCCAGACAATCCAATTCTAAGAGTCCAAGGAATCAGCCTCCAGATGACCTGGTAAACACATGAGGAAAGAAAATAAAGACAGGGCACAATGAGTAATAGAAGTCACACTGCAAGTGAAGGATCTTCCACACGAGACCCAGACTGATTCTGCCTCGGACAAGCAAGAAACCTTTCCGGAACGAGGGAGGAGGGAGCCCATTTCAGAGGCTCGAGCATCAGGGGATTTCTGGACACTGGAGACTGACGCAATACAGATGTGGCGGTGGGAGCGGGTGGTGCTTCTGTTAAAGGCTTAGATAGAAAACTAAGCAAGTCTATAAACACTACCAAGAAATGGGCTAAGGCTGCTTCCGAAAAGAATGTCTCCTTCATTTCTCAGCCAGATCTGTGGTTACTGAAAACTTTTCAACAGTCTCTCGTCTGAGTCAATTCTACCTCTGCCTTATAGGATCCCGGGAGCCATGTCCTTATTCCCTCCCTAATCTAGACCTCTGGAGATGTACTCTTGCCTCTCTCTGTACTTCCTCTTTCTCCCATGAGCCCCTCTCTCTGCAACTTCTGTGCTGGGCCTCATAGCCCAAGCCGAGGAGCAATCTTCCCCCACGCCTTGGCTTCTGCCTGGCTTCCTGACCCATGCATGGTCAGGCCGGCGCCCGTTCCTGCTGGAGCACTGCCCTGAACTTCAGCCTCCTTGGCAAGGGCACCAGCAGTCCAGCTGGCCCTCAGCCACCATCCTGTTCCTCTCGGTGACAGGACAGAGTCCTTTTCCGACCCGGATGGTACTTCAGGCTCCCATGCTGCCACTCTTCTCTTCCTGACCAACAACTGAATATTTCCATTTCCCAGTGTTCCGTTTGGTCCTTATATTTCCCTTCCTCCCCTATGTGGGAACTCACAGATTCCGAATAAGCAAAACCAAGTCCAGATTCCCCTCACACAAACTCCACCCACTTTCAACAGAAAGTGTATTTATTTATTAAAAACAAGAAAACCAGAGGTCCAAAGACTCCAGGTGTGGTTAATTCTCCAGCTTGCCGGTGTGATGAAGAACCCTTGGCTTTCCCTTTCTTGCTGTGCTATTCTGGGTTGCCTACTCTTCAGAGAGGGAGCACAACAGCCCTAATTGATCCAAGGTGGGCTGGGATGTCTCCACGGGATCCTAAGAGCAATTGCCCAACTCCAGAGTCTGGCCAGTCAGGTGTTCTTGGCCATGGTGAGAAAAGAGACATCACAGGAATGGAAATAGACAAACGCACTCAGGGCTTTTGGGTTTGGGGAAGTGGGTTTCCAGCAGGCCACTGTTGACTGGCATCTTGGTATGATAACATCCAGAGATGGAAAGACATTTTCTCAAACACATCTTTTATTTTATGTGCACTGGTGTTTTGCCTGCATGTGTGTCTGCGTGAGGGTGTTGAATCCCCTGGAACTGGAGTTGCAGACTGTTGTGAGCTGCAGTGTGGGTGCTGGGAATTGAACCCAGACCCTCTCGAAGAGCAGCTAGTGCCCTTAACACTGAGCCATCCCTCTAGCCCAAGAAGAGATTTTTTTTCTCAAAGCCTCACAGACTACCACATACTCCTGCCTTCTTGGCCTGATTATGTACCATTGTGATGCTTCAGCTGAAGGCTGTCAAATGGACAGAACGGCATGTTCCCTGAACTATATGAGCACGTGATGCCTGACTGTCATGTACCCTTAGCTAGAGACGGGTAGGAGATAGCCTTTCTGCATAGAGCCTTCTGGATGTCCTGGCGTGTTCCTAAACTGAGTGGGTTATGACAACTGAGCTCTCTGTAAGGCACCCTCACCTGAAGAACAAAAACATCAGAAATGGCATAAGGAGGTACAGAGAGAAAAAGGGAAAAAATGAAGTAATTTGAAAATTCTCCCCCCAAAAAATACAAATTAAAAACATTCAGAAAAGTAATTTGTATGAAATATGTACAGATTTTTTTCTTGCCTTTCATCAAATGATAAAATATTGAAAAGGATTAAAGGTTATCCAAGAAGAAAATTATTTTAATTTTTATGTGCCCGTGTACTGTTTAAATTAAGCTAAATACAAGTCCGGAGCTCATGAAACAGTTGACTCAGAATTAATTTTTCTCCATCCAGGCTTAACCTGATCTTCCCCAGCAAGGATTCTGTCTGTGAGCGCAAATGTATCTCAGGCTTTTTCTTGGAGGCACTGCTCTGTGAGCTGAGCTCAGGTCACGAAGTCAGCAGGGTACCGAGAAGTGTCAGATCCCAGGCCATCTGTCTACACTGGCTTGCTCACAGGAAGGAACCTCAAGATGGCTCTGATCACTTTAAGATGGCATCTAAATCGCCCTTCTCCTAGCTTCACAGACCTTCTCTTCCATTAATGAAAACAAACCTTTTGCCCACATATGCCTATGTTCGGCATGAAGAGCTAAGTAAGCTTAAGTATAAGAAAAAATATGCAAGATTTTATAGGCCATAAAAGATACTTCAGAGTCCAGGCTTGGCTGCTGTTGCTCTGAGCAACCGCTGTCCAGAGATGCACACACAAGGAGCAAGTAAACAGGCGCTTAGGGAAAACAGTCATTCGGGAAACAGAGACGTCATCCTCGGGTATGTCTGAAGTTTCTTTTCTTCATTAATGTTTTCTACCATTTAATTTTAATATGACTACACAAAGGTTGAAAGGCTAACACAATAAATGACATATCATCCCTGTCAGTTACATTAAACACCTGCTAACCTGCCACATTAGCCTTCTAAATATTTTACTATTTGTTTTTATTCTAGTCTATGTGGATGGGTGTTCTACCTACGTGTACGTCTGTGCAACCCAGGGTTTGGGGCTCAAAGAAGATGTTGGGTCCCCCGGAAGTGGACTCACTGTTTTGAACTGCCATGTGGACACTACAAATCCAATTCCAGTCCTCTGCAAGAGCGGCCCCTGCTCTCAAGCGCTGAGCCACCTCTCCAGCCCCTTTGCTAGACACTTCAAAGGAAGGTAGAGTCACACTTGGATGCCTTTGGTATGTACCTCTTTAAAAAGGACATTTGCAGGGCTGGAGAGATGGCTCAGCAGTTGAGCGTACTGACTGCTCTTCCAGAGGTTCCCGGGTTCAATTCCCAGCACCCACATGGCAGCTCACACCTGTCTGTAACTCCAGTTCCAGGGGACCTGACA
>CABHPP010121005.1:855-13617 GCA_902168425.1 Peromyscus attwateri | reverse complement strand
TGGTGGTGGTGGTGCACACCTTTAATCCCAGCACTCGGGAGGCAGAGCCAGGCGGATCTCTGTGAGTTCGAGGCCAGCCTGAGCTACAGAGTTCCAGGACAGGCTCCAAAGCTACACAGAGAAACCCTGTCTCGAAAAACCAAAACAAACAAACAAACAAATAAATAAATTATAAATAAATAAATAACAAATAAATAAATAAGGACATTTGCCTAACATCACAATGTGTTTATCAGATCTTTAAAAAATGTAACATAATCTAAAATCTAGTCAATATTAAATTTTCCTAGCATTTCTCCCACCATAGTAATATATATATTATATATTATATATAATATATATATATTGAGAAAGAGAGAGAGAGAGGAGAGAGAGAGAGAGAGAGAGAGAGAGAGAGAGAGAGAGAGAGAGAGAGAGAGAGAGAGCGGGGTGTTTTTCCAAATAAGGTGTGTGTGTGTGTGTGTGTGTGTGTGTGTGTGTGTATGCATTGGTTATTTTTCTGGCAGATGTAATCAAATCCTTGCCAAAGGCAACTTAAGAAAGGAAGGGTTTATTTGGGCACATAGTTTGAGGATACAGTCCATCGTGGGAGGAAGTCACAGTAGCAGGAGACTGAGGCCCCTGGTCACACTGTGTCTTCAGTGAGGAAGCAGAGGTGAAAGCTGATGCTCTGTTAGCTTCCTCCTTTTGACTCAGTCTGGGCCCCCAGCCCATGGGACAGAGCCAGCCTCATCTGGGATGAGCCATTCCCACTCTGTTAAGCCTTTCTGGAAACACCTCCGTGTGTTTCCATGGTGACTCTAACTCCTGTATCCAGTCCTTATCTCCTTAGCTTATTTTAATCTAGAAGAGTTTTCTTTTTTAAAATGATGATCTTTGAAAACACTACACTGACCCAAAGAAAAAAAAAAAGTCCCAAATTCTTGACCAGCTGACTTTACCAAGGCATTCTTTAACTTGTTTTTCTAGTTTGGGTGTTTGGGTGTCTGGTTAAAAGATAAGACTGATTAGATTCAGGTTGAATTTGTCAAGGGTCCTGAGTAGAAGCAGATTGCACATTGGAAGAGTTTAATAGGAGGAAGTTAAGTGAAAGGGCTGTTTCCAGATGTGTGGCAGGCAAAGGACGTGTGGCTGAAGGAGCTCCCGGGACTGTGTCCTCAAGCTGAGGACTGAGCTGATCCATACAAGCACTGTGGAGACTGCAGTTTTGGAAGGGGGCCCCCCACAATGAGTCCTAGATCTAAAAGGAACGCAGCCATCACCTAGTAGGCACCCAGGGAGGGAAGGAGGCTGTGGAGCTTAGGTTCCAGCCCTCCCTTGCATCCTCAGTATTTCGGTTGGAGCCCCGCCCCCTCGCTCGAGTCAGATCCAATCAGAAGGCAAACTGCAAAGGTTGCTAAGTGACCATAGTCTATAGGGGAAGTCTCCAGCAGCCAGGGCTGGACCCAGACAGACACCAAATGCGTTGGTTGATAAGGGTAAATGGAGAATAACACACAACTTGAACATTTTGGCCTAGGATGCTTCAGAGGGCATAAGAAGATACAAAAAACTATGGAATGAAAATATTTGAAAAAAAATTATACTAACTATGTTCAGATTTTTTCTTTGTTATCACTCCCCAGAACTATCACATAACACCTGTTTGCACAGTATTTCCAATGTTTTATGTATTATACTTAATTGAGGGATGATTTATACTGTAGGAGAAATGTGCACAGACTAGATAGAAATATCGTTTTATATAAGGGTCTTGTGCGGGTGTAGATTTGGGGATTCTTGAAGGGTCCTGAAACTAACCCCTTACAAATGCTGCAGGGCAGCTTTATTCTTCAAGGTCACACACAAGAAACTTTCGATCAATATTTGCTGTGTTGTGGCGTGGTGGTGCACACCTTTTAATCCCAGCACTCGGGAGACAGAGGCAGGTGGATCTAGTCCGAGGTCAACCTGGTCTACAGAGTGAGTTCCAGAAATGCCAGGGCTATACAGAGAAACGGTATCTTGAAAAACAAAAACAAAATGTGCTGTGTTGAGTTCCACTGTGGAAGAACCCTAGCTGAACCTAACAAGCCCACTGTTGTGGACACCCCTCTAAACCACTCTCCCAGTTAAAGACAACATTCCCGCCACCCAACCATCTTCCACACAATGTGTCCATTTCTGAAGCCCAGGGCTTGCATTATTTCTAACTGTGAAAATACTCCCAGGATCACATATGACACCCCTCTCACTCACCTCCCAGTGTTTTAGCTTGCTTGGAAGGTGGCTTCGGGTTTCCAAATAACAGTTTGAAATGCCTTTAACTAGATTAGTTTTTCAACAGACGTCTAAAATGCTCTACATTTGCATGGAAAAATGTCATTAGGTTGAAGTGTGAATGACGCTCAGTGTTTCACAAAGGAGGTGGTGTTCCTTCTCTGTAAGCTGTAAAGACAGACAAGCCACTCAAACTGTCTAAACTCGACCTGAGAGAGGCAGATGGATATGTTATTATAGGAAACCTGGAGGCTTAATTGAGCTGTGTAAATTTACCAGTCCCACCTGTCTTGTGACTAAGCTAAATTGGTTCGGATCTAAACCTCATTATCTGCACATAGTAACTTCAGTAGTGCTTGACAATACAGACATCTGTTGGACTCCTTTTCTTATCAATAAGAAGAGAAACTTGAGTTGATTAATCTCTATGGTCAGCAAGCACGATCTCTCCATAAATCTTTTTGGGAGTCTATAATGGCTCAGGTATATACTTCCTATGATACTGACTGAAAGTATCCTAAATAAATATTATATGTAAATATCATATATGTGTGTATATATATATGTGTGTGTGTATATATATATGTATATCCTAAATCTTCTGAACAGATGACATTTTGTTTTCTAAAGAATATATTTAGTGCTGGGCAGTGGTGGCACACGCCTTTAATCCTAGCACTCGGGAGGCAGAGCCAGGCGGATCTCTATGAGTTCGAGGCCAGCCTGGTCTACAGAGTGAGATCCAGGACAGGCACCAAAACAACACAGAGAAAAACCCTCTTTTAAAAAAAAAAAAAAAAGAATATGTTTAGCTTTATTTTGAATGCTTTTAGATTCCCAGCAGAAGTATTATAGGAGGGGGAAACAGGAGGAACTAACAGACATATTGAAAAACCACTGGACATTAAATCAAACCCTAGCTCTGCAAATTACGAACTATATGAACTTGGTCAATTTACCCACCCTTAGCAGAATGTTTGTGGTGTCAAAACTTGCATATCAACGCCTACTTGCCAGCGTGTGGTGGGATTTGGAGGTAAGACCTCTGGAAGGTGATAAGTTCTTGAGACAGGGCCATCCTGAATGTGCTGGTCCTGATAAATGCAACCCCAGAGAGCTGAAGGTAGTTGTCCATGGCCGGAGACTGGGGGAGCACCAGATGAGTGTCTGTAAATCCTTCATCTTGGGACTTCTAGCCTCCAGAAGGATGAGGAATGGAGTTCGGCTGTTTGTCAGTTGACTGCTCTATGACATGCTGATGGAGCTGCCTGGACAGACTGAAACAGCTGGTATTTCCAGCCAAAATGAAACAGCTGTCTGGACATCCCTACCTTGTGTTGACGTGGATAGCCCTCATGACAATGCCTAGCTTCTTCCTTGGCACCGTGTGACGAACGAATGTTTACTGGAAGCTCCTTAGTATAGTTCTGATGGAAAGAATTGATTGAAATCCCCAGGTAAGCCTGCCCACCCAGCCAATTAAGGTTTGTGATGGTTAATATTATCAGTTTGATGAGATCCAGAATCACCTAAGACAAGTCTCTGGGTATGTCTGTGGGGGATTATCTGGGTTGCGATAGCCTCTGAGCATGTCTGTGGAGCATTATTAAAACTAGGTTAACTGAAGCGAGAAGACCCTCCCTGAATGTGGGCAGCTCGGATCCGTGGCTGGGATCCCAGACTGCATAAAGCAGAGAAGAGTGAGCCCGAGTATTCAAGGCTCTCTGCTTCCTGTCTGCAGACACAATGTGACCAGCAGCAGCCGCCAGTTCCTTCCCCAGCACGATGTGCTTCTCCCGGAACTGTGGGTCTAAATAAATCCTTGCTGCTTTCTTCGGGGTTTTTTGGGTTTTTTTTTGTTTTTTTTTTTTTTGGTTTTTCTAGACAGGGTTTCTCTGTGTAGCTTTGCGCCTTTCCTGGAGCTCACTTGGTAGCCCAGGCTGGCCTCGAACTCACAGAGATCCGCCTGCCTCTGCCTCCCTAGTGCTGGGATTAAAGGCGTGCGCCACCAACGCCCGGCTCTTCGGGGTTTTGTTCAGGGTGTTTGGTCACAACCGGAGAAGTAAATATAAGGCTGGTGGCTGTCAGAGTTAGAAATCGACTTTGACTACCTTGATGAAACAGATTTACTGGAGGGACACGGGAGGGCTCGGAACAACCAGAGCAGGCTAGAGAATCAGGGCCAGGAGGGCACAAAAAAGTAAGACCCCTCGAGACCCAGGTCACAGGAATAGTGTCACAGTCTACGTGGGTGTTACTACTGGAGAAAGTGAACTCTCTTTGGTCTCTGTGTCACCGAGTGGGAACTGGTTCCAGGGTGGCATCCATTTGGGGGAGTCCTATAGCTTGTCCGCAGAGCGGCTGGGGTGAGAAAGGCATCTCCATTCATTGATAAGTCCCACCAGAATGCAACCAATGAGAGACAAGCCAGTCCCTAAAAGGAAAAGATTCCTGTCGCTGCCAGAAGATACCGAGCAGATCGAGGACAGCCAAAAAATCACAACAGAAATTTCCACGTAACACCAGCAGTGCTTTTGTATTCTTGGAATCTGGGAAGTGTTCGGGAGTTAGAAGTGTATGTGGAAAAGCTGAGCGTGCTGTGCATGCCTACAGTCCCGGCACTTGGGAGGTAGAGGCAGGAGGATCACCACAAATACAAAGCCAGCCAGATCAACAGAAAAAGGGGGCGGGAGAGGGAGGGAGGGAGGGAGAGAAGGAGGGAGGGAGGGAGAGATCGTAAATTGATTCCATCATTTACATCAGCTGTTTCCTCAAAAGAATGTTAGATACAGTGTGTGTATGGAGGGGGAGGTGGGGAGCGGATTACGGCTTTACCTGACACTCTACTTCTTCACCCCTTCTGGGGCACCCTGCATCTCCTCTCCTGCAAAACACATACCCGGGCTGGCTTGGTCGGGCCTGGGACGAAGGGGGCGTGGACTACCTTTTTTTCACCTCCCTGCCTCCCAGATCTGCCAGTCTCTGGGATGGCTCTGCAGCTGACCGAGCTGCTGTCTTTTCACTGGCCACGCCCGGCTGCCCAAAGGGACCTCCTAGGCCGCATAACAGTCTCCACTCCCAGGTAAACGATGTACACAGCACACTCTCGGGGTCACCGCACACGCACACCGACGAGCCAGACTTAGTCTTTGCATCCTTCTCTGTCATTCGCTCTTCCTGTCACCTCTTTGGTAAACTGTTGTCACAGAGTAAAGCTATCCAGAGTCTCACTAGCACTGAATTGAACTTTCTGTCCATTTTTCTCCACCTAGATCCTTGGGTTCCATACAAATCTTATCACAGTCACTCTTGAGTGACCCAGATAGGCCCCTCTGTCTGTTCATCTTCTTATCCCCTCTTTACGAACCTAACTTAGATGCCATCTAGGTCATTCAGATCTACCAGACTCTCCTACTTCATAAAGATCACATCCCCATACTGAGTCTGAGGTCCCAACTGAATCAACTTCTTAACTCTCCTGTGAACAGAGTCCTATCAGGCCTGGTTTACTGGACCTCAGATGCTTCCCCTTAAATGCTCAGTTTCCTCAGTAACACCCATCCATGCTCTAGTGTCTTCAAGTCCCTGATATTCACAGGGACGTCAGCCAGTGATAACCAAGTGTCCTCAGTTACTCATATGAGACAGTCCACAAGGGACTTGCTCCCCTCATATTCCCTCGGGTCCTGCAGCCTTTGTCCCAAGGATGGATGAGTAGTCACATTACTCAACGTCTCTGCTTCTGCAGCTCTTCAGTTCCTCCCCCACTTCCCCGTGTCTCATAGCCTCATGAACGAGACTCTGAGGGACTCTTTCATTTATTTAAAAGTCTTTCCTGATTCAAGCAGTTCAGAGACAGAAAATGCCCCAATTCTCATCGTTTCCTGTACTGACTCACTACTCAACCTCCGGCCTGCATGCTGAATCATGGGATTTTTCTCTTCCTCTGTGATAAATGTCAGGCTTGTAGATAGCATCTATCATTTCTGCCTCTCTCTCTCTCTCTCTCTCTCTCTCTCTCTCTCTCTCTCTCTCTCTCTTCTTGCTGTCTGATTCTTCTCAAAGATTCCAAGTTTGGGAATCCCAAGAAGGGCTTTTAGCACATGCTTAGTTTATATTCTCTTTCTCTTGAACCCCACAAGAAAAGCCACCTGTGTACCTCATATCTTATCCTCTCTTTTTGCTGATTTTCCTGTCAAATAATAGGCTCGGTCACAGACTGGCATCCATCTGTCTTCTTCTTGTTATAATTCCTTTTACAAGAACTTACACAAGAGTGTGCCCTTTCTGAGCAGACAGCCAAGCCTCAGTTATATGTTCCTGTAAGCCTTAGTGCCCACAGCAAAGGCCATGCAACTGTTACCACAGCTGCTCCCGACTCCATTCTATCCGATACTACTTCTAAAAAATAGAGTGTATTCTCCAGTCTGTCTGCCACGGGGCACAACTCCACACTCAAACAGCAGATCACATTCATCAAGGAGACATGCCATACCATGGCACACAGAGGAAGATGGCCACCCTGGTATTACCACAGAGGTGCTCCACCCTCAGATGACTCAACCTTGTTGACTTATCATCCACATCAGGGGGCACACAGTTCCCACTACAGCAAAGAAGCACAAAATTCCCTACCACACAGGGAAAGGTAGCCATACTGGATATGCTCTCTAAGTGTGCTCTGTCTCAGATGTATCAGCCTTATTTGAATGATCTATCACCCATCAGAGGGGCTAAGCAACTGTTCCTCACTCTTGGGTCTGTTCCTCTTCAGGCACCAATTGTGTAGTGTGACTTTTCCTAGGGAAACATGAACACACATCTGTGTATCCCACTGGAGCACCAAGGACGCACCAAAGAAACGATTCCACCCAAGTCTAGTTTGGTGACTGGGGTGGTCTGAAAGATAATGGTCCCCAAAGGAAGTGGCACTACTAGGAGGTGTGGCCTTGTTGGAGTAGGTGTGATCTTATTGGAGGAACTGTGTCACTGGGGATGGGCTTTGAGGTTTCAGAAGCTCAAGCCAGGCCCAGTGTTTCACTCTCTTCCTGCTGCCTGTGGATCCAGATGTAGAACTCTCAGCTCCTTCTCCAGCACCATGTCTGCCTGTGTGCCCCCATGCTTCCCGCCATGACCATAATGGACTGAACCTCTGAACTGTAAGCCAGCCCCAATTCAATGTTTTCCTTTATAAGAGCTGCCACGAGGTGGCTCTCGTGAAAGCAGCTAGCACGAGGCTGGGGATCGCTGAGCTGTGTCCTGCACTGCCCAGACTAGCGAACAATACAGTCAGGAAGAGCTGCCATGGCCATGGTGTCTGTCTCCTCACAGCAACAGAACACTGACTAAGACAAGGAGAAAATATTTCACTTCAGAGGAAGTAGCATCATGATGCCAAGTTCCTCTGAAGAAGCACATCACAAAGGGGTAGATGAGGATAGAACCACAAACCATGAGGAACGGACAAGCATCAGGATCTGGTTTCTAGTCCGGCATTGTTGTGAATAATGTAGGTCACTACAGAATATTTACCTCTCTCTTTGGTGTGTGTTTTTTCCCTATAAAATGAAAGAGGTACACCATATCTGATCTCTAAATCACCTCTGGGCTTTTATGGTCTATAACTTCAAACAAAGTAGGAGGTCCTCTGTAAGAAGTAAGAATAAAAGCTAGCCGGGCAGTGGTGGCGCACACCTTTAATCCCAGTACTCGGGAGGCAGAGGCAGGTGGATCTCTGTGAGTTCAAGGCCAGCCTGGTCTACAAAGTGAGTTCCAGGAAAGGCGCAAAACTACACAGAGAAACCCTGTCTCGAAAAACCAAATATAATAATAATAATAATAATAATAATAATAATAATAATGATAATAATATAAAAGCTAAACCTGAGAGAGGAGAGCACAGTTCTTTGAGATGCAACCATTTGGGGTAGGCAGAGACTTCCTCCTCTTGGGCGAGAAGAAAGTAGAGCGGAGATTGAAGGAGGTAAGGGGTCAACTGTGGCTGCTCTGTCTGGGAGTGCTTAAAACAAGGTCTTCCTTTTTAAATGATAGCCCTCTGTGCTTGTCCAGGACGAAGACAACTTTCACGCTGCGCCAAATGCCTCATCCCTGTCGAGCGGAAACTGAACTGACCATGTTAGGCCAGGGGCCAGATGGGACACTCCGGGGGCTGGATGCCCAAGGCTAAATAAAGGTGAAGCTTTGAACTCATGTAAGATGGTAATGGGAAAATGCACGCAAGCAACTCTTAAACAGGCCATCAAGTTGAACGGATTTAAAAAAAGAAAAGGTTGAAAAGATTCCAGGGCTTTAAGGAGGCGAGTAAAGAAACAGAAGACCTAGGAAGTCGAGCTGTAGACCAGAAGTTGTCCTGTTTAAAACTGAGAGAAGTGATATATGCAGAGTAATTACAGAAGTTTAATGTAATAACTGTCTGTAAGCTATTGTGTGTATCTGTGCCAGTCTGAATAAAATCTTATGTCTGACTGTCCCTATGTCTGTCTGTCCTCAACAAAGGGCTTTGCTCTGTATTTATTAAATACCACAGAAAACATGGCATGGGAAAGGGATTCCTTATGAATTTTTTTAACAGTTTTACAAGGGAAGAAACTTAACCGAGCCTAACTGACCCCTAAGCAAACAGTACCACAAACACATTATCAAGCTGTATCCACGAACTGCTTCCAATATTTATGGTGGACCTTTGCTGAGTAAGGGTAGAGGCACCCTGTTGGCAGCTTTCAGCAAACGACTACCACAACATACACGTATACATAATTCTGGGCCAAGGGAACAGAAGAGCACATATCATAAGATTAAAGACAGACATTGAGTTTAGGTTATAAAAGCTGATTGCATGGAACATCCAAGGCAAGGAAGGTTGGTCTTTTCTACAGTCTTCTCTTAAAGGTGGGTTGAACATAAATAGGCTGATTACACAGTAGGACAGCAGATTAAATCTTAATTGGCCTCAAGGTGTATTATTAACTTGGCCAAGAGGTTCAGCAAAAGTTCATTCTTTGCTAGAAGTCAAGAGATATTTTCATAAAATTGTATCACTATGTGAAATGTTTTCTTAGGCTTCTGCCTTTTAAAATAGCCAAATATAGACTCTTTTTATTGGTACCCTGTATCTACCACCTCCTTGGCTTCCCTCTTTCCTATCACTGGACTTGTCCTCCTACTGGGCTCAACCCCTCCCAGTGAACCTTGACCTTTGAGAAAAGTCAGATGACAGAGAGTTTTCCTAATAATGAAATACTGTGCAGCCACTAAAGTTTGCCTTCTGTCTTATCCTAATGGGGAAATGTTTATAACGAATATGGATGGGTCAAATGCAGAATCCTAGTCCTAAAAAGAAACCAAGGAGTCAAGAGGAAATGATCTGGGACAGGAATGGCTGTCCTCACCGTCAAGCAATTGTGAAGGTATGAGAGTTACTTTTCTTTTTTTAATGTGGGGTGGGTGAGGGAGGGAGTGTATGCACAGATGTGTGCAATACCCCCAGAGGCCAGAAGAGGGCATTAGATTCCCTTGGAGTTGGAACGGCAGACAGTTGTAAGCCATCCAACGTGGGTTTTTGGAACAGAATCTGAGTTTTCCGAAAGAACAGCAAACATCTGTAATGGCTGAACCATCTCTCCAGTCCTTATGAGGTATTTTCTCAATAAACTCAGTTTTACCACTACCCAAAAAGAATAGACTGGCCTCTGAAGTGCTAGGCAAAGAACTGTGTCTTAATTAACTGAGAAAACTCGGTCACCCAGAAGGACTTGAGAAAGACAATCAAATGAAGTTGACTAAGTGTGAGAAGTGTGGATGGAGACCGGGGCAGACGTAATACACCCGCCCAACCCTGCCCTGCCCTGTCTGGGAAAAGCAGCTGGTGCACACCCCCAACAGCTGTTGCTTTTCTCAACGTGCTCAGGTCCTCATATTCCTTCAAGCGTGGTTGCAGGCTGAGGAGAACTGTCTGAGGCCGAAACACACCGCTCTGCCCCAAACGTGAATAGCAGCTGCAGAGTTTAGACTCTCTTTGGTTTTCCCTTTTACACTTGCCTTCAAGTTCTAGAATTTTAACAGGGAACATGTCGTTGCTTCTACCATCAGAAAACAACACTCGTGCAACGTGTTAAATATTTTAAAGCACATTAACTGAACAAGGCATTAAAATGAGGATCAAAGAACAAATGTTCCAGGAATTTTGTCTGGGCTGACATTAACTGGTGACAAGACTTCTCTTTTTTTTGTTTTCCAATTTGAGTCCTGCCCACTAACTACAGCATATGCAAAGCCTCAGTTTACCCAGTCCAGGCTGTGGTCACTATCAAGTCTTGTTTCCACATTAGGATTGGTAGCAGATTGCTCCAGAATATTATCATTTCTGTTTAATTGAGTGTTTAGGGCAGAATTTATTGGTTAGGTGACTAAGGAGCAGGTAATGCTTCCTGCAGAAAGAGGTGCTACAGAGCATAGTCATGAGTAAGGAGTGACTTGAAATTCCTAAGCACTCTAGATAGGTGCTTGGGACAGAGTAGATTAAAAAAAATGGGTGTGTTTTAGTAAAGAGACACTGTGATCACCCACAGCAACTCTTATGAAGGAAATATTTAATTGGGGCTGGCTTACAGTTCAGAGGTTCAGTCCATTATCATCTTGGTGGGAAGCATGGCGGCATGCAGGCAGACATGGTGCTGGAGAGGTAGCTGAGAGTTCTACATCTGGATCCTCAGGCAGCAGGAAGAGAGAGTGAGCCACTAGGCCTGGCTTGAGTTCCTGAAACCTCAAAGTCCACCCTCAGTGACACACTTCCTCAACAAGGTCACACCTCAAATAACGGCAACTCCCAATGAGTCTATGGGGGCCATTTTCATTCAAACCACCACAGGGTGCTACTTGGTTATCATTTTGTTGTTGTTTTTGTTGCTTTTTTTAAATGTACATTGGTTTTTTTGTTTTGTTTTGTTTTGTTTTTTGCCTGCATGTATGTCTGTGAGGGTGTTGGATTTCCTGAAATTGAAGTTATAGACAGTTGTGAGCTGCCATGTGGGTGCTGGGAATTGAACCTGGGTCCTCTGGAAGAGCAGTCAGTGCTCTTAACCACTGAGCCATCTCTCCAGCCCCCCTAACTATCATTGTTAATGGGACTGTTAACATTCTCATTATTGCTATTCAGGAAACAGCACTGAAAAAAAATCTTATCTTGCTTAAGGAAGAGAGAAGGTGTGGGAGTAGAGAAAAGAAACAGAAGAGGCCAGAGAGATGGCTCAGTGATTAAAAAAGCATTTGTTGTTCTTCCAGAGGACCTGGGTTCAACCCCCAGGACCTACACGGTGGCTCACAAACATCTGTCACTTGATTCCAAGGGATCCAATGCTCTTTTCTGACTCCGCAGGCACCTAGAATTCACATGGTACACAGACATACATGCAGACAGAACACCCATCCACATAAAATAAAAATAAACATAAAAATTATAAAGGGGGGGTCTGGAAGGAGTCGGGGGAGGGGAAAAGCATGATTAAAATATACGGAAAAAAAATTTAAATAAAAAAGAAATGGAGGAAGGAAGAAAAGTCCAAAAAGATGAACTTTGAATTTGCTGCTTTTAACTTGGGGGACAAAAAGGGGGGAACTGGGAGGGTTGAGAATATGGCAATGTGGGGAGTCAGGATGGAAGGCCATGGAGAAGGCACGGGTTGGAAGAAAAGTCTGACAAAGTCCCGTACGCCCTTCAACAGCAAGTGACAGCCAACCGTTGGGGTCACGGATGAATTGAGTGTGTGACATCAGCACTTTTTTGGGGTTTTGTTTTGTTTTTTAAATTTATTTATTTTTTTATTTTGGGGGGTTTCTCTGTGTGACAGCCCTGGCTGTCCTGGAACTCATTCTGTAGCCGAGGCTGGCCTCTGAACTCACAGAGATCGGCCTGCCTCTGCCTCCCGAGTGCTGGGACTAAAGGTGTGCGCCACCACCGGCCGGCAGCACTTTTTTTAATGAAAGAAAATGGAACACGACACAAAACCCAAGTTTCGAAGGCAAATATTGTTTATTGAAAGTTTGTTTTCATGTTGTATCGATGTGTGTGCAGGTGGTAGTTACGGTGTCAACTCTGTTTGAAAGCTACCTCACTCTACCAAGATGAAGCCCCGGCCTTTCCCTGATCTTTGTCTGCACCCAGGTAATCATCCTGAAGGAACTTCGGGTAAAGGAACTTGTTTAAAGGGGCGTGGGGGGGGGGGGGAGAAAGGCCACTCAACTGGAATATTCTAGATTTGAGGTTGTTTATTCTCAGGGCAAACTCTTCAGTACTAAGAACTGGTATATACTGAGCCCTTACAGTGTGCCAGGCACTGGACTGAACAGTCCACATTTGATCCTTCCAACAACTCCATGAGGTGTAGAAATATCAACAGTACAACAAAACCCGAGACCAACAAACATGATAGATTCACAACACGCAGAAAACAGGCGGTTCTTTACCTCTCTCCTCCTCTTCCTCCT
>CABHPP010121004.1:56603-70087 GCA_902168425.1 Peromyscus attwateri | reverse complement strand
CAAATAATATAAAATACCTTGGGATAACACTAACTAAACAAGTGAAGGACCTTTTTGATAAGAACTTTAAATCTCTAAAGAAAGAAATTGAAGAGGATATCAGGAAATGGAAGGACATCCCATGCTCATGGATAGGTAGGATTAACATAGTAAAAATGGCAATCCTACCAAAAGCAATTTACAGATTCAATGCAATCCCCATCAAAATCCCAACACAATTCTTCACAGACTTGGAAAGAAAAATACTCAACTTCATATGGAAAAACAAAAGACCCAGGATAGCTAAAAAAATCCTATATGATAAGGCAACCTCTGGAGGCATCACCATCCCTGACCTCAAGCTCTATTATAGAGCTATAGTAATAAAAACAGCTTGGTACTGGTATAAAAACCAACATACGGACCACTGGAATCGAATTGAAGACCCTGACATTAATCCATGCACATACGAACACCTGATTTTTGACAAAGAAGCCAAAACTATACAATGGAAAAAAGAAAGTATCTTCAACAAATGGTGCTGGCATAACTGGATGTCAATATGTAAAAGATTACAAATAGATCCATATCTGTCACCATGCACAAAACTCAAATCCAAGTGGATCAAAGACTTCAACATAAATCCAGTTACACTAAACTTAATAGAAGAGAAAGTAGGAAGTACTCTTGAATGCATTGGCACAGGAGATCACTTCCTAAATAAAACACCAACAGCACAGACACTGAGCACAACAATTAATAAATGGGACCTCTTGAAACTGAGAAACTTTTGCAGGGCAAAAGACACGGTCAATAAGACAAAAAGACAGCCTACAGAATGGGAAAAGATCTTCACCAACCCCACATCAGACAAAGGATTGATCTCCACAGTATATAAAGAACTCAAGAAACTAGACATCAAAACACTAAACAATCCAATTAAAAAATGAGCTAAAGAGCTAAACAGAGAATTCACAAAACAAGAATCACAAATGGCTGAAAGACATTTAAAGAAATGCTCAACATCCTTAATCATCAGAGAAATGCAAATCAAAACGACCCTGAGATACCACCTTACACCTGTCAGAATGGCTATGATCAAAAACACTAATGACAGTTAATGTTGGAGAGGATGCGGAGCAAAGGGAACACTCCTCCACTGTTGGTGGGAATGCAAGCTTGTACAACCACTGTGGAAATCAGTATGGCGGTTTCTCAGAAAATTAGGAATCGAACTACCTCAAGACCCAGCCATACCACTCTTGGGCATATACCCAAGGAATGCTGATTCATACCACAAAGATACATGCTCAGCTATGTTCATAGCAGCACTATTTGTAATAGCCAGAACCTGGAAACAACCTAGATGCCCATCAACTGAAGAATGGATTAAGAAAATGTGGTACATATACACAATGGAGTACTACTCAGCAGAGAAAAACAATGAAAGCATGAAATTTGCAGGCAAAAGGATGGAACTAGAAAATATCATCCTGAGTGAGGTAACCCAAACCCAGAAGGACAAACATGGTATGTACTCACTCATAGGTGGATTCTAGATATAAAGTAAAGAACAATCAGACTGCAACCCACAGAACCATGGAGGCTATATATATATAGCATGGGGGACCCTAAGACGACTGTGGCTTATAACAAGTTTTGGTATTACTCAATTACTGAGCAAGCCTCAATGAAACATTTCACTATTAAGATAAGAATACATACTCTATCAAGCTGATAATAGAAAAATAAATAAGTTAATTAACTTTAAACAATAAAAAAATAAATAAAAATAAAAGAAAAATTTGAAATATTAAACAAACAAACATTCTACTAAAGCAAAAAAAAAAAGAGAGAACTAGGGACTCATCATTCCTCTCCACATTCTATTCTTTCCCTTGTTTTTATATATTTTAAATTTTTTATCGGTGGATTCTGCTGGAGTTTACTGATGGATTCTGCTGGAATATCCAATGCAGAAAAGCACTGGAGAGCCCCTGTTGCAAATCACTCTCTGAAGCGATGGAAAGATCTTTCTACTAGCACGTGGAGGAGACCCGATCTAGTGTTGGTGTGGCTCCGGGGTTCTGTTTATGTCTTTCCTCAGGACAATGAGGTTCCTCTTTGGATTCCTGAGCACTGAACGCGCCCTGTGGCTGCTACTGAAGCCCAACATGACAGAGACCTAATGGGTCTTCATGAAAAAATCTACCCCTCTGATGCCAATGGAGATTGAGAGCCCAATATCACCAGCTTTGGCAAGCATTAATGTAAGCCTAGGAACTGTAACTACGAGATTGGATTCTCCAGAAGAGCTGCCAGCTAAAGTCGTGCTGGGATCAAGAAAAATGGGCCTTGGCGGTACGTGTTACTGGAGTTGTATCCATGCCAGTGGATGTCCACACAATCCAGAAGAGAATTTGACATTGCTCGCCGCTGTTGCTGTTATAGCAATGGTGCCCACCACTGCTACTCTTTCTGGGATTACCATTTCATAATTGCTTACTACAGCTAGCACAATGGAGACCCTGGCAACAAAAGTAGCTACCAAAGTTAGTTAATCTTTCATTCTATTGGGCATGATAAATTTAATTCAGTAGTTATGTACACCTCGATTGGCTTTGAAAATTATAAATTTATAAACTCAAGTTCCAGTTGCTTTTGGGATACTATCTTACAAGGACACCAAAGCACAGTATGGCTTGTTAAGGAAGGGAATGGCTCAGTTGCCTTTAGCCTACTGGCTATGGGTGAGATAGGACCTCTGTTGGTCTTTTCTGTATCAAACACACAGACTGCAAGCCCAGCGCCACTTTGAGATCTTTGGCAGCAATTAACTATGCAGCTCACACACGATTGAGCCTGTATGAAAATGAGTATTCAGAGACGGGTAATGCCTGGGGGGCACTCACCAACCTAAGACAGAGCACCTTTGTGGCCTGGGCAGGCGTCTCCATGACGGGTAAGGTGACCTACTGACGTCCCACGCAACCCAAGTCAGAAGCTCACTTATTAATAAAAGGGGGACATGTAGGGCCCTGGCCCCCGTTTTGGGTAACTACTGCCTTGCTTGTGCACCTTGACCTTGAGATCCTCCCTATGCCAATTCCCTGCCAAGTTCCACCCTCCTGAATGCTTAAGAGAAGTTCCTTGTCTGTGTATCCTGAATAATGGGCGTTAACAGATTAGAAGCAAGATTGTAAAACATCAGTAGCAAACTTCTGCCCTCCGGGGTCCTCCCATTGTGCTGTAAGCCTGTATTTAAGATCTCCTCCCCCCTTCAATAAATGACATTTGGCATTTAAAATTAATAATTTATATAAATAATAATATATATTATATATTAATAATTATATAATAATATATATTAATTATATAATATATATAATTGAATGAATACTGCAAATGTAATATATGAATACCACAAATGTGATTAATATCATGAGTGTAATTAATTAATGAATATCATGAGTGTAATTTAAATAAATAAATTTTTTTAAAAAAGACAAAAAAAAAGAAATGGTATAGTATATTCATGTATGAAATTTGCATTTTTTTAAAGAAAAAGTTGTAGGGATGGTTTCAATTCCATGGTCTGTCAATATGTTTATATGTGTACCATACTAGTTTGGTTACTGTGGTTTTGTAGAATACCTTCAAGTCACATTCTGTGATACCTCTAGCATATCTCCTTTTCCTAAGAACTGTTTGGCTATCAGGTCGTTTTGTGCTTCTGTATGAATTCTAGGATTCTTTTACTATTCCTGTGAAGGATGCCATTGGAATATTAGTGTGGATGGCATTGAATCTAAGCACCACTTTAGGTAATATAATTACTTTAACAATATTAATTAAATCCATGAGTTTCCAACAGAATTTATCACAAAGGAGTTTTAAGCTTTGTCAAAGGCTTTCTTCTGTGTTTGCTGAGGTGGTCATGTAATTTATGTCCTTTACTCATCTTCTTCATACTATATTACATTCATTGATTTGTACATGTTGAACCATATTTACATTTCTACAATAAAAACATGATTGTGGTATATGATCTTTTCAATGTGTTGTTCCCTTATTTGGGCAAGTATTTCACTGAAAATTTTTGTATTTATGATCAACAAAGATACCAACTTATAGCTTTCTTCTTACTATGTCTGTGGTCATTTGAATGTAATTGGCTCCCATAAGCTCATAGGGAGCAGCACTATTAGGAGGTGTGGCTTTGTTGGAGTTGATATGGCCTTGTTGGAGAAAGTATGTCACTGTGGAGGTGGGCTTTGAGGTCTTATACATGCTCAAGACATGCCTAGTGTCTTAGACTACTTCCTGCTGCCTACAGGTCAAGATGTAGGACTCTCGGCTCCTTCAGCACCATGTCTGCCTGCACACCTCCATGTTGCACTATGATGATAAAGGACTAAACCTCTGAAAATGTAAGCCACCCCAATTAAATGTTTTTCCTTTATAAGAGTTGCCATGGTCATGGTATCTCTTCACAGCAATAAAAACCCTAACTAAAACAATGTCATTATCCAGCTTTCACATCAGGATAATACTGGCACTGCACAATGAGTCTAGAAGCATTCCTTCCTTTCTATTTTATGGAACAGTTTGAGGATCTTTGGTGTCAGCACATCCCTAAAGGTCTAGTAGAGTCCAGCAGAGAGTCCCTCTAGTTGTAGGCTTTTCTTTAGAGAGTCTTCATAACTGCTTCAGTCTCACTGCTCACTGTGGATGAGTTCATGTTGCTTACATCCTGTAGATACAATTTTAGTAGGTCTTAAGAATTTGCCCATTCCTTCTAGATTTTCCAGTTTATTGGACTGCTACGTTTCTAAAATATCATCTAATAATATTCTGAATTTCCAGGATACCACTTTAATGACCCCCTTTTCGCTCTAATTTCATTACTTTGGCTAACAGTCTATCAATCTTGTTTCTCTCTTCAAAGAACCACCTCTTTGTCCCATTGATCTTTTGTATTTTCTTTTACTCTCCATTCCATTCATTTTAGCCCTGATCCATATTTCTTTTGGATATTTCTATCCACATACTAATTTGGGGCTTGGCTTGTACTTATTTTTCTAAGACCTTAAGGTTTATCATTAAGTAATTTATTTGAGTTTTCTCTGATTTTTAATGTAAGCAGAGATAGCTATAAACTTCCCTTTTAGAAAAGCCTTGGCTGTATCCCAAAAGTTCTAACAACTTGTGTTTTCATTTTCATTTGATTCTAGGAATTTTCATATTTCCTTCCTGATTTCTTAAGTGACTCACTGATTATTTAAAAATATATTGTTCAATCTCCATGTATTTGTAGTTTCTGTGGTTTCTCTTGCTATTGACTTCTAGTTTATTCCATATGACATGATAAAATCAATTATTTTTATTTCTTTTTCCCTGTTAAGACTTGCTTTAAAACCTTACAATATGGTCTATTTTGGACAAAGTATTATGGACTGCTGAGAATAATATATTCCACATTTATTGGATAGAATGTTCTACAGATATCCCATTAGGTCCATTTGACCTATGGTGAAGTTTAACTCTTATTTTTTTTTTTATTTATCTGGATATATTGATGAGAGTAAAGTATTGAAGCCATTATTGTTATTGCATCTGGACCTTCTTGTCCATTTATGTCCCATACTGTTTGTTTTATGAAATATGATAAACCAACATTCTGAGTATATGTATTTTCAATTGTTCCATGTTCCTAATGGATTGTTTCCTTTAAAAATACACAATGATCTTCTAATTTTGGCTTGATGCCTACTTTGTCAGATAAAAGTATACTATTCTTGATTTATTTCTTACTCCATTTGTTTGGAATGCCATTTTCTACCCTTTCCACTTTGGATCTCAGTGTTTTTGATAGAGGATGATTTTTTTTTTTTTTTTTTTTTTTTTTTTTGTAGACAACAAACACCTGGGTTTTGTTTTGTTTTGTTTTAAATCCATTCAGGCAGTCTGCAACTTTTAGTTGAAGAGTCATGACCATTTATATTTAGGTTTATTATTAAGCATGTACCAACTTCACCCTTTCTTACCTTAGAGGTTTATTGGTTTCATGAGTTGAAAATGTTTGATTCTCTCCTACTTCTCATTGTTTATTCTCCTGGTAAGATGTACTTTTATTCCCAAGCTCTCACACTTTGTATATTCTTTCTTCTTCTTCCATATGATACTCCTTTAAACATTTTCAGAAATATAGGCTTAGTGGTCATCAATTGTTTTAGTATATGCTTATCACAGAAGGCCTTTATTTATCCTTTGATTTTGAAGGATAACTTCTGGTTATAGTAGTCTTGATTGGCAGTTATTTTGTTTCATGGCTTGAAATAATAAGCCCATGGTCTTCAAGTCTTTAGTATATGTGTTGATAAGTCTGCTACTATATTAATAGGTTTACCTTTGTAAGTTATCTAACACTTCTTTCTTGTAGCTTCATTATTGTTTGTCCTGTATTTTTTCTTCATTTAATTATTATGCTTATTTATTATTTATTATGTGTTCAGTAAGTAGGTACAAATGTCCCATGGCAAACATGTGGAGGTTAGAGGACAACTTTGGGGAGTTGGTTCTCTCCCTCCTCCACCATATGGTGATCAAACTCAGGTCATCAGGCTTGAAAGCAAGCAACTTTATCCACCGAGCAATTTCACACTCTTTACACTTTAACTAAATATGTCATGGAAAGTTTCTTTTCCAGGCATGTCTTTTAAAGATCCTAGACGCCTTGTACACTCGGATATCCCTTTGCTTTGCTAGATTTGGGGGTATTTTCTACTATGATTTCATTAAGATTTTTAGGTCTTTAGTCTGTATCTCTTTGTGGTGGTTTGAATAGGATTGGCCCCCATAGTCTCAAATATTTGAATACTTGGTCATTAGGGTGTGGCAATACTTAAGAAAGGTTAAGAGTGGGTGTGGTCTTGTTGAAGGAAGTGTGCCACTGTGGGGGGCTTTGGGGTTTCAGAAGCCCAAGGCAGGCCCAGTTGCACTCTCTTCCTACTGCCCATGGATATGGATGTATGTCAGCTCCTCTCCAGCACCATGTCCACTTGCATGTCACCATGCTTCCTGCCTTGTTGATAATGGACTAAACTTCTGAACCTATAAGCTAGCCCCAATTAAATGCTTTCCTTTATAAGTGTTACTGTGGTCATGATGTCTGACCATAGAACACTGACTAAGACACTCAGTTTCCTTTCTTCTACAACAAATTGTAGTTTCATCTTTTAATCATGCCCCAAAAGGTCTTAGATGTTATGTGTATCACTGTGTTGTTATCTAACTATAGTAATTCCTCAACCTTAGTCTCTATCCCTGACATTCTTTCTTGTACCTAGTCTATTCTATTGGATGCTTTCTAATGAGTTTTAAAATTTGACTTAATGACCTTTCATTTCCAAGTTTATAGTGTTGTTAATTTTTTCCAAGTTCTCTCTCTCTTTTTGTTCTTTTTCATCAAAGTTGTTGAATTTCTTGTTGAGGTCTTAAATTTACTTATTTATCCCATTCATTTGTTTATTGAATCCTCTCTAAGGTTACTGATGATGTCTTTCCATTTTTTAAATTTTTATTATTTTCTGTATATGAGTCTTTTGCCCACATGTGCATGTCTGGTACCAGCAGAGGCCAGAAAGGGGCATAAGACTTTCTGGAACTAGAGTTAACAGACAACTGTGAGCTACCATGTGGGTGCTGGGAATTGAACCTATGTCCTCTGTAAGAGCAGCCAGTGTTCTTAACTGATGAGCTATCTCTCCAACCTCACTGATAAATTTCAAGCAACACTTTTTAATTCTTTGGCATTTCAACCATTTCTGTACTTTTAGATTTAGCTACTGAAGGGTTGTGAATTTTTGGAGAGGTCATGTTGTTTTTCATATTTATTGAGTTTCTAGGCTGTAATTTGTACATCTGTGGAATTAATGTCTCTTCTGGTATTAGGGTGTTCTCAGTGAACAGCTTTCTGTTGAAAGGTCAACCCCAACACTACACAGTGAAGAGAAAAAGCACTGCTGTTCCAGCAACAACACCAAAACAAGTCACATAAAGCCAGTGTCTACATCACTAATAAGCACAAAATGTGAAAATAGAAAAAATAGCATAGACTAAACTATGAAGTTAAAACTCATGGAAGTAAATGTAATAATAATAAAAAATGAAATAAAGGAGGCAAAAAAGAATAGAGGTAGGGTTCATTGAAAGTAAAGAAAAAGAAGAATGTGAGAAAAGGGGAAGAGGAAAAAGTAAGAGATAAAAATCCCATTAGAAAATAAATATGGAAGTCAGGCAGTGGTGGTACATGTCTTTAATCCCAGCACTCGGGAGGCAGAGGCAGGAGGATCTCTGTGAGTTTGAGGCTAGCCTGGTCTATAAAGTGAGTTCCAGGATAACCAGGGCTGCTCGAAAAACAAACAAAAAGAAAAGAAAAGAATTATGAAAATAAAATTAGATGAAGGTAAAAATAAAAATAAAAACAAGATATCTTTTAAAATAAAAAAAAACAATAATACAGTAAAAAGAAAGAAGACTTTAAATGACAGAATCAGAGAAGTTTATTTCTGGGTCCTTTAATACTGGAATCTTATGGATGAGGGTCGGGTAGTGAAATGGAATTCAAGACTCTTGTAGATCTTAACATTCAGGCTAATGCTGAATGAATGTGGGCTAAGGATCAGATCAGTCAAGGGTCAGTTGTCAGCTTAATGGCTGCAATCCTGGTAGCTTCCATTCTTTGCATAAAGGGAGCTGACATTGCAGACTCTGGGCCACACAGGTTCCCACTAGATCCAGAGCCACCTCTCCAATCCCCCAGTATATGTACCTAGGGGCAACAGATCTCCATGCTAAGAGTCTTCCAAGGGCACCAAAGTGTGAAGGAAGAGAACAGAACATTGGGTTCTGCCTGAGAAAGGGAGAAGTGGGAAGCTTGCATTCTGCCTGCCAGTTTCAGCCTGTTCAGATCCCATGCAGGAGGGAGTAGGCAGGGGAAATAGAGATCTGCTGGACCAGGGCACACGGCTCTTGGCCCTGCCCTACAGGGAACCACATGCAGAAAGGAAGCAGTTCTGGAGACCAAACAATCCACCAGTTGTGGTGGTATTGTGTTCCCCAAAATATTGTGTACCTTAATAAACTTATCTGGGGTCAGAGACAGAACAGCCACAATATTAAACATAGAGGATAGGCAGTGGTAGCACACGCCTTTAATCCTAGCATTCCAGAGACAGAAATCCCTCTGGATCTCTGTGAGTTCAAGACCACATTGGAAATGGCCAGGCATGGTGACAACACCTTTAATCCCAGAAAGCCAGCCTTTAATCCCAGGGAGTGGTAGAGAGCAGAAAGGTATATAAGGCGTGAAGAAACTCGAGGCATTTGGCCTGGGTAGGTATTTGGCCCGGAGAAGCATTGGGCTGGTTAAGCATTCAGGCTTCTAGCAGCAGTTCAGCTGAGAGTCATTCGGATATGAGGACATAGAGGCTTCCAGTCTGAGGAAGCAAGACCAGCTGAGGATCCAGCGAGGTGAGATAGCTGTGGCTTGTTCTGTCTCTCTGACTATCCAGCATTTCACCCCAATATCTGGCCTGGGTTTGATTTTATTAATAAGAACTTTTAAGATTCATGCTACAACCAGTCATGGGCTTAGAATTCCTAGCCACAAGGTTGGGGATACTAACCATGAGGCCCTTTACACTGAGCCCTCTGCTAACCAAATTTCTCAGCCAGATCATGCTCAACTTGTCCTGCCCAACTGTCTCCTGTGGCTGTCTCCTACTGAGACACTGTACCAGGGTAGACGCAGGCTCAGAGTTGTAACAGTCCTTGCTTTCAAGTTCCCAAGAAGCTGACTCTCAACAGGAGAGCTCTTATTCAAGAACTTACATTTATTTACTTATGTGTGTGTGTGGGGGGGGTGTACACCACAGTGCACATGTGGAGGTCAGAGGATAACATGAAGAGCTTCTTCCCACAAGCAGATTCAAGAGATTGAACTCAACTCTGCAGGCTCAACAGCATCTTTACCTGCTCTGCCATCTTCCCAGCTCTCACTGGGGCCCTTCCTAAGAGGAGGCCTAGCTACCAAATTCTCAAATATAAGGAGCAACAAAATGGGCTTCCTCTCTAATGCCAGTCTACTATGCAAGGAGTCACTTTTACACCAAATCCTGCACTGGGTTTAAGGCTTTCAAGAGCAATGGGCTTCCTAGAGAAGCTAAGAATGCCAGTGGGCTGTCCCCAGTGCTGTGCACCTTCCCTTGTATTGTAGCTTTAGGTGGTCCACTGAGGCTGGAAAAGTTTCCTACTTTTTCTGCATAATCTCTACTTTTCTGTGCTATTCTGGCTCTTCTATCATCTCTTTGTGATTACCAATGCTTTTTCTCTCTTCAGAATATAGTCTGTTCTTTCTTACTCTGAGTCTTCTCATCATGGTGTGAAACAGAAAGCTTCTGATCTACCACCATGACCTAGAAAACAGTTGACTTTTTAAAGTAACTTATTGGCATATGTGTAAATAAGTCACTCCCATCAGATTAAGGGTCTCAAATGATAGTTCTAGGGTTTGCTTCCTGTCACTTGTGTGCATGTATGCGTGTCTGTGTGTGTGTGTGTGTGTGTGTCTATGTGTCTGTGTGTCTGTGTGTCTGTGTGTGTGTCAGCCCTGCTCAATTTTCCTCAATATTAGCTCTCCATTGCCACAGCACCCCTCTCTTCATAGTGAAAGGTGAAGGAGACAAACACAAGGTTCCAGATCGTGTTCATCCTCTTCACTAACCCAGTAATGAATCTCTCACTAAATACTCTGCAAGAACCCCAAGGTCTGCTGGGTGGTGGTGGTGGTGGTGGTGGTGGTGGTGGTGGTGGTGGTGGTGCACGCCTTTAATCCCAGCACTCAGGAGGCAGAGCCAGGCAGATCTCTATGAGTTCAAGGCCAGCCTAGGTTACAGGGTGAGTTCCAGGAAAGGTGCAAAGCTACACAGAGAAACCCTGTCTCGAAAAAACAAAAAAACAAAAAAAAAGAACCCCAAAGTTCTTTGGGACTGATATGGGTCACATGTCCATTCTTGCACCAATCACCACAGCAGAGAATTAAACTAGACTAGACCAGAGTTTCTTAAAACTTTTTCCTCTTGCAATGTCTTTAACTCAACACATTTTTACATGACACTAGGTATATAGTATAAAAATAGTTTTACAAGTTAAATAATTACCAGTAAAATATCATAAAGCATTTTTCTTTTTCTGAGTTTTTTTAAGACAGGATCTCACTCCATAGCCCAGGCTGCCCTACAACTCACTATGTAGCCCAGATGGCACAAACTTTCAACAATCAACCTGCTTAAGCCTCCAGAGTGCTAGGATTACATGCTTTTGCCATCACAACTGGCATGAAATTTATTTTAAAACAATTCTCAGGTATTCATATAATTTTGTCATTTATTAAAGGTTTAATAAAGTTTTGATATGGGTACATTTATTTTATAGAAAGAATTACATCTTGGCTAAATATTTGATACTATAGGACATACTAATAAAATACACACATAAAATTTCAATATTTTCAGAGTTGATCAATGTCTTGATTTAGAATTATCAATAATGAGAACACTACTTCTCAGTAATATATATTATAAAATTATAAAAGTATGTTTAGGAACAATATAAAAATTATTGACAATTATGGACTAATCCCAAGAAAATTCATTTAATAATTTTTTGTGAAATTCAAACAACAATTTTTTATTTTTTTATTTTTTTTTTATGGTTTTTTGAGACAGGGTTTATCTGTGTAGCTTTGGAGCCTTTCCTGGAACTCACTCTGTAGACCAGGCTGGCCTCGAAATCAGAGATCTGCCTGCCTCTGCCTCCCGAGTGCTGGAATTAAAGGCCTGTGCCACCACCGCCCGGCTTACAACAATTTTTTAAAAATCAAACACTCCACCACTATCCAACCCAAAGATATACTAATTTTAACACTTCTATGCTGAGGAATGACAGTAGGAAAATATGAAAAGCCTTCATTTTCTAATATTAAAACATTATGTTTCTAAAAGGGAGAAAACTTTTTACATACAGATAAAAGTGCAATTTATAATAAAAAGTAACCTCAAATTTGAGGCAAGCTATTCCCAACTGCGTGGCATGATGGCAGGAGCAGTACCCAGTGAAACGATATGTGTTCAGAACCAAGTTTTCAATGACGTCATCTGGTGAAACACTAGTGAACGCTGCTGGAAACAGCTTGAATTCATTAAGGAGCTTATAATTAATTTTTGGTTGTTGTGGGTTCTAAAACGTTTTACTTTTACCAAGTTTTTTGTAGCTCCCCCATTCAATTATATGGTCCGCACAGAGACCCATAGAAAGAGACAAGACTGACATTCCCCTATGTTAGTGGAGTATGAACAATGTGTGCCTTCTAGTAAAGACGAAAGATCCAAGTCTCCTTAGAAATGATCAAACAAGTATACTTTTTAAAGAAATTCTCTGTGTTTGTATTCCTAATAGGGCTCTAAATGCTTGTTTAAATCAAATATTATTTCTTTTAGAATCACAATTTTTGACACAGAATCAAAACAGGAATATAATACTACCCAGGAAAGAAAATAATCTAAATGTTTCAATAACTTGTCAACTAAAATAAGCATCATTTGCACTTAAGGTTTTTACTTATGTGGGAACTTAACTAGTATCTAACCTCAAATTCTCTCACATCATACCAACCTGTAGCAAATGCATTCCATATCTCACAGATGCACTTCAATATCCTGGAACTCAATGAAAAATAAATTTAATCTGCAGACCATTTCTGAAAATAAGATAGTTACAGTAAAAATGTTTGAGGACAAGAGAGCATCAGGCATTGAAACAAGAGCCATATTCCAGGCTGGTCATATTCCACATGGTCAATCTCTACTAAGAGACTAAGAATAATTACCTGGGGAAGTAGGGCTAAGGGATGGCTCAGTCAGCAAAGTGCCTGCCATGTAACCATAAGCACATGAGTTTGATCCCTGCACCCACATAAAAAAGCTAGGCATGATGGCATAGGCTCTAATCCTGGGCTGGGAAGGCAGAGACAAGGAAAGCCCTGGGCCTCACTGGCTGACTAGCCTACCCTAATCAGTAGGACCCAGGTTCCAGTAAGAGACCCTGTCTCAAAAAAACAAAACAAAACAACAAAGTAGGTAGCTCCTAGGTAATAAAGAAAAGTGGTTGACTTCTGATCTACACACACACACACACACACACACACACACACACACACACACACACACGAATAAGTATCTGGGCTGGGGATTTAGACAAAAACTTTCAAGAAAAGAGGGACACAATGTCCTATTTCATGTTGGTAAGAGTTAATACATGAGTAAAATGTCATTACTGTAGATACAAAAGGAATTAATAAGGAACCCTATCTACCAGACAAACAATCCTATCTACAGTAGCATTATAGATAGATAGATAGATAGATAGATAGATAGATAGATAGA
>CABHPP010121004.1:0-56593 GCA_902168425.1 Peromyscus attwateri | reverse complement strand
AAAGAAAGAAAGAAAGAAAGAAAGAAAGAAAGAAAGAAAGAAAGAAAACCATTTGGAGTAAATTAACCAAGGAAGCAAAGAATTCTACAAAGAAAACTTTAGAACTCTAGAGAGATCGAAGAAGGCACTAGAAAATAGAAAGACCTCCCATGCTCATGGATTGGTAGATTCAATTCTATGAAAATGATCATCTTACCAAAAACAACATATAGAGTCAATGCAGTCTAATCAAACTCTCCATGCCATTCTTCACAGAAATATATATTAGATAATAAAATCCAGACTTCTCATGTCAGAAAAAGGAGACATAAATGGAAAACTAGAACAAATTATGTGGTATTCTACTGGAATTGAAGATATTTCATGGACATAAATTGTAATGCATGGGTGGAGGTGTGTGTGTGTGTGTGTGTGTGTGTGCGCGCGTGCGCGCACACATTTATTGGTTCTTGTTCACTAAGAGGGCTTCATAGAACCTGTATTTCTTTGCTAAAAGGAAACAGGGTTTCTTAGAAAAATGAGTAATTCCAGTGAAAGCACTATGTAACAGATCTATTGTAATTTAAACTAAATAAATAATGGTAAGAAATTACCTCTCAGCAAGTAATGAGAACAACTAATTATGCCTCTGAGAAGAAACATGATCTGCTCTTTCCCAAAGAGCATCTCTGCACAGAATCACACATGCTTCTTAGGACCTGTAACTCAAACATTTGCTTAATGCCTACTGTCACTTCCACACTTAAGATTCTAGCCCTTAGTGTCTCATGAGTTCTGACAACACGAGCAGTCATCCCTTTTGGAATAAGCCACCTAAAATCAGCCAGGCAAAAGTGGTAGCATCTCAGCAAAGATGATTCCAGAGAGAACAATACATAACAGACTCTGAAGCCAAGGGGGGCTTTTGTCTACTAAAGCATGGTGCCCCCACCATTTGTCAAAATGACACAAAGAACCTAAAGTTAGTTCCTAAGAACTCTAACCTGCTTCTCAAAATACATCTGTTTAATGAAGTTGCTTGGGTTTATAAAGGAAGGGTTTGCTGTTATTTTTGCTTCCTTTGGTCCTAAGAGTAGTATAGCATCATTATTTTGTAATATGAGGGTGGCTTTAAATCAGGGTGGCTGTGGAGGGGGGAAGCACATCTTTAATTAGGCATTTCTTTTTCCACCATGGATACTATATTTCTGAATGAATGCATAAAACCCAGTACTATTTCCAACTCATATTTCACAGAAAGTCGTGTTTCATTTTAAACTGATGAGATTTCAAATGTTCCCTAAAGGCTTTACATGCATGTACTTCCATGATTCAGTAACACAAGAGGTAGCTACTGTCAACTAGAAGGCTAGTCAAGCTAGCTCATATGAAATTATTCTGGAGGGAATCTACTTATAGGACTTAACTATGAGGAAACTCTAGAAAAGACCTGAAGGAGAAACCTGGCCATGAGCTGTAAAATGCATCAGAACTGTATGTGCATGCATGCTTGTAACAACATAAAAGCAAAAGGTTTATCTACACTATGGTTCATGGCATCAAGCTAAGACCTGCCTAGAGATTAGCAAGAAAATTACATTAACTAGAAGCTCTCCAGCTTCACTGGCTAAGTCTCCAGCCACGCAAAACGAAGCCCTCTCTTCAGCATTTTCTGACTTCCTTTGCAAACAGCTAAGCCATATACCAAATGGAAAGCTACTTTTCTACAAACTAGGGCAGGGAACAAGAAAAGAGTTTGGGGCCACAAGTCACTGTGCAGCCCTGAACGCTGACCTTAAGAGGAGCTGCTGGAGCCTGATCCCAAAGGAGTTCTGCAAGCTCCTCCAATTACGGTTGCAGGTCAGTCTGGTGGTATAATTCGGGTTGAGTTGAGTTGGGTTGGGTTGGTTGGTTGGTTTGAGACCACGGTCTTACTATGTAGACCAGGCTGGCCTTGAACTCACAGAGATCCTGTTGCCTCTGCCTCCAGAGTCCTGGGGTTAAAAGTGTGTGCCTCCACACCCAGCTTCAATTTTTGATATTTAAGCAATAGTTACCTTTAAGATGATGTAGTAACATTTTTTAAACCAACAATTTTCTAAGAACACAACTCAAGAAAAAAAGTTAATATTGTTTTATCATTTTTAAAATCTGTCACCTTCCCCTATGCTGACAGAAACAAAAACTGAGCTCAGTGTAGGCTGATTCCACTGTGTAACCTTAGCTTATGCTGCTGCAAAAGTTCTGGAAACTACCCTGGGCAGAGATTTCCGTATACTAAGTACCAGCCAAGAACAAATTTTTACAGCTGATTTTTAAACTCTTTAAAATTACACTTTATAATGGAAATACTGACAGATGTTTTACCCTAAAAGCACTGTTATAATATTTCTAGCTTTTAAAAATACAAAACTATGAACTCAGCATCAAAGATATAAGAATAAGTCATTAAATTATAAAATTACCTTTTTAAATAGGCATAAATAAAAACATCCATTATCACAGCCAGCTAAATAGTTCAGTGGGTAAATGCTCTTCCCGCCAAGCCTGATGACCTGGGACCCACATAATAGAAAGAGAACCAATTCCCACAAACTTTCCTCTGACTTCCACATGTGGGCTGTGGCACACACACACACACACACACACACACACACGGACGGACGGACGGACGGACGGACGGACGGACACGGACGGATGGACACTTTATGGATCAAATATGTTCACATGCCCTAACAGATGCTTTTAACTTTCCAAATGTTCTTAACCACTGAAATGGTATTTCAGTGAATGGAGGGCTTACCCCATGCATGCTTAGTCATCAGTGTCTGATTTAACCCATTAGCCCGTGTGCAGATAGATCCCAGCTCTTGTTTCAACACTCTGAAGAAGGGGTACAACATAAGTCCATACTGACTCAAAGAGTACAACAACCTGAACCTTGGAAAACTTGCAACATAGAAAACCATTCTAGAAGCTGGTACTCAAACAAATAAACCTATGACAAGGATATCCCACTGGAGAACATAAAGTCAGGCACAGTGGACAATTGTGGCTATGTGAATTTTACCCGACACCTCCCACACTCTTCAAATTTGGCTTATTGGTTCTAATCAGAACAAGAGAGGGTTAGCTATTCATCATGGTCCTACATAGTGTTCCACTAGCAACGTGCACTTCATCCTCTATATTCTAGCCATTACATGTTACAAGGAAGCAGATACAGAACTAAGACCTAAAGAACTTGGGTGCCAGCTTTGTGGCTCAGGACTTGGGTTTGCTGTCCTAATTCATCCCCTTTAAAAGAAGTTAGTAAGGCAAATCACTGTATCTCCAAGTTTAGTACTGTCTCAATTACATAGTGAAAGCACTCAGGGCACGAAATATGAAATGTAAGTAACAGGTTGATAAAAGGGCAAGGATAGACTGTAAGTTTGCTGATGGAAAGGAATATCAAAATTTTGTAGCCAAATCTGCTGTGCTCAACTTCATAATTGCAATTAAAACAAATTATAGGGGCTGGAGAGATGGCTCAGTGGTTAAGAGTGCTGGCTGCTTTTTCAGATGACCTGGGTTGAATTCCCAGCACCTACATGGCAGCTCACAACTGTCTATAACTCAAGTTTCAGGGGATCTGATACCCTCATACATGCAGGCAAAATACCAATGTATATAAAATAAAAATAAATTATTAAAAATGCAATTATATTTGTGTAC
This sequence comes from Peromyscus attwateri, assembly GCA_902168425.1. Classification (NCBI taxonomy): domain Eukaryota; kingdom Metazoa; phylum Chordata; class Mammalia; order Rodentia; family Cricetidae; genus Peromyscus; species Peromyscus attwateri. The sequence continues at coordinate 52,897 of CABHPP010121004.1, read as the reverse complement.
TAATTAAAAGTAGTACAGAGGAATGCCATTAATTTTCCCTCCTGTTTTAAATACCTTTAGTCAATGTAACTCAGTTTTATTTACATACAGAAAAGTACACAAACCGTGTGTCCAATATGATGAACTCTTACAAAGTAAACACACTAATAGAACCATAAACAAAATGAAGAAACAGGACCACCAAAATTCTAGCTTTCTATGTCGCACAAAACTACCCTCCCACACTCCACTGCTCCAGATTTCTCCTAAGCCTTAACTAATTCTCCCCACACATGTAGACAGGCACATGGACACAGTCTGTATTTCAGCGTGAGAAATTAAAAGATGGCGGCCTAAAGAACAAGGAAGTAGAAGAAAGAGATTTGTTTTATGTGTTGATGGATTCTCAACAACAACAGCTATCAAGGAAAAGCTTCTGGACAAAATGGAAAAAAGTTTAACAATGGCCACTACAATCTGAGTTGCTCTTTGTAAGGCTATGCTCCCTCTCTTTGCCCAGCATTCTAAATTCTAAAGAGAAGATGCGCCTAAATTATTAACATGTTAGCTAGGTCAGTGGTCTTTCTTTCACTCTGCAGAAGCTAGAACATCTGAGATAACACCAGAATGTGTTAACATATCTCCCTACTTTTAGGCCCATGCAACAACTAACACAAAATGTGAAACTGCTGAGGTTTGAGTTTTTATTTTACAGGTACATGCATGCAGTGCCCACAGAGGCCAGAAGAGGGTGTCAGATCCCCAGGAACTGGAGTTACAGACTGTTGTTAACTACCATGTGGATGCTGGAAACTGAGCCTGGGACCTCTGCAAGAGCAGCCAGGGCTTTTAAGTGCTGAGCAATCTTTCCAGATCATGCTAAGAGGTTTGACTTGCCAGAAAGTACTATGTCTATAAGAACTACAGGAACCGATGGCTGAGGGACCCCCAACTGGATCAGGCCCTCTGAATGGGTGAGACAGTTGATTGGCTTGATCTGTTTGGGAGGCATACAGGCAGTTGGACCGGGTCCTGTGCTCAGTGCATGAATTGGCTGTTTGAAACCTGGGGCTTAGCAGAGACGCTTGGCTCAGCCTGGGAGGAGGGGACTAGACCTGCCTGGACTGAGTCCACCAGGTCGATCTCAATCCTCGGGGGTCTTTGCCCTGGAGGAGATGGAAATGGGGGGCGGGAGGGGGGAGAACGGGGGAATCTATGGCTGATATGTAAAGTTGAATTATATTGTAAAATAAAATAAAATAAATCAAAAAAAAAAGAACTACAGGAACCATGCTTAAGAAGCCAGGTCCATAAAAAAGACTCCACGCAGCACATGGCCTTCCTGTCCACTGTCCTATTCCTCCCTTCCCTCCCTGTAAAAGCCCTTTGTTCCCTGAGTACCCTATGATGAAGCTGTGAGGACAATAGTCCCTCCATCTCAGAGAACCAGCCCCTGAATAATTTCCTTCCCATCAAATGGCAAGCGGTCAGAGGTTGGACAGGAACAAAGGAAAGTAAGACAAAAGTGAAATTACTCTTTATCAACTTCATTCTCTAGAAATCAGTTAAGGACTTGGCACACACTGCCATAAATTACTTAGGTAATAAACTGTTTCCTGGGGGGGGGGGGGATTAAATAATCCACTCAAGCCATTCACACCTAACCAATAATATAACTTTCTGTTATTCTCTGTACCACTCTATCATCTGGCTATTTTGTATCTGCTTTATTGTATCTTTATAATAAACCCTAGGTTTAATCCTTACAACTACATAATAAAGCCAGGCATGAAAGTACATACCTGTAATCCCAGAACTCCAGGCAGAGACAAGTTTATCCTTGGCTACACAGCAAGTTTGGAGAAGGAAAGAAGGAAGGGGGAGGAAGGAAGAAAGGAAGGGAGGAATGGAGGAAAGGGAAGGGAAGGAAAAGAACAGGAAAAGGAAAGGGAAGAAAGAAAACAGAACAATTTATATTTTATATTCAAAGGGGAAAATTATATCTAGCTCCCATATACAAATGCCTAGAAAACCTGACTGGACTTCTGCTGTTTTCCCATCAATGACACTTAGTTCTTTAAAAAAAAAAAAAAATCTGCTTCAAAAGATCACAAAATTTAGTGAATTTACCATATGCTTTTTCTTTCTAGTCACAAAATATTACATCAAATAAAATGAACCAGATGTTTTTCTAATGCTGTCAAGTACTGAAACTATTTAACAAATATTTATTCCCTGCCTACTGTATGCCAGGTATCAGGTGGCTAGCTACAAGAGAAGTAAAGGAACACATGAAACTCACATTTTAGAAGCATCCATGACTTTCCAAGGACTGTGCTAGGTGATTCAAAGTCATTAATTTTCACCAACAAACATACCCCACTTACATGTGACTGCTTCCGCACACACTCCAAAGCTCAGAGCCAGAAAGTAAAGGACCTAGAATGTAATCCTATCTGACTTGACAAGCCTATATTCTGACAAGACACTGTTACTATAAACACAGAGACACACAGTCCCTACCATGACCAGCTTATACTTAAAAAAACAAATGCTTCTACATCTTTTTGTTGTTGTTGTTTGTTTTTGTTTTTGTTTTTCGAGACAGGGTTTCTTTGTGTAGCTTTGCGCCTTTCCTGGACCTCACTCTGTAGACCAGGCTGGCCTCGAACTCACAAAGATCCGCCTGGCTCTGCCTCCCGAGTGCTGGGATTAAAAGCGTGCGCCACCACCGCTTTATGCTTCTACATCTTTAAACACAGTCCTTTGCCTGAAAATTTTTCTTCTCTCCTAAAAGTTCATCTAGAAAACTGTCAACCTGCAACTCAAATATCATCCATTAAAGAAACTGGAACAAGATCTGCTAGACAGAGCTGTCCTCTCCTCCATCAAGCTCCTGCACCTCCATCATCTCAATGTCCAATTCTCTGTTGAGCAACACGTCCCATAGCACTGTAGGAGGTGCTCTATTAACTTCTGATTTCTGTACTGGTCTGTAAGCTGATCTAGGGAGGCTGAAGATGACAGTTACATCCCCAAGACCTAAGCCAGTGCCAAGCAAAGCCAATATTTAGCCAATCAAAGTTGAATAAACAAATGAATGGTGGAAATCATTTAAATAAAAAAAGCTAGTTTAAACTACATTGTGTAAATAAAAGTACATGCAAACCATGTACAGGAAAGAATATAAAGAAAAGAGAACAAGATTCAAGGCAGAAGCTTGGAGTATAAGAAGGGAAATCAATAACATACTAAAACTAAGAAAAAGGATTTCTTATCCAGGAAGAACTTCAGGTGAGATGACAGACGAGAAGTCTCATAACTAAAGCTTGGTGGATCAAAGAGAAGACAGAGTATCTGAGCTCAAAGGACAAGGTGGAGGAACTGGAACAGTCCAATGAAGACAAAGATTAAATAAGAAGGTGTCAATGGGAATTCCAAGATACATGCTACATTCTGAAAGATCAAATCTGTAAGTTATAGGCATAGGAGAAGAATCCTGTTCTAAAGTCATAGAAAACATTTTCAAAAGAATTAAGGCAAAAAATGTCCCAGAGTTAGGAAAAGGAATGTCAATCCAGATACATGAGGGGTTTAAGACATCATACAGACAGACCAAAATAGAAACTCCCCTGCCATATTATATATAAAACATTAACTATACCGAACATAGAAAGTACATTGAAAGCAATATGAGAGAAATACCAAGTCACATCCAAAAGCAGGTCCATCAGAACAATAGCAGGCTATTCTGCTTTAAAAGCAAGAGGGCCTGGAATGATGTAGTTGAAGTTCTGAAAGATAACAACTGCAAACCCAGACTACTATATCCAGCAAAGCTATCTGTCACAAACTTTACATGATAAAAGTAGACTAAAGGGGGGGCTGGAGAGATGGCTCAGAGGTTAAGGGCACTGGCTGGCTGTTCTTCCAGAGGTCCTGAGTTCAATTCCCAGCAACCACATGGTGGCTCACAACCATCTGTAATGAGATCTGGTGCCCTCTTCTGGCCTGAAGGTATACATGCAAGCAAACACTGTATACATAATAAATAAATAAATCTTAAAAAAAAAAAAAAAGTAGACTAAAGGAATTTATGAGCACTAAGACAGCTATGTAGAAGATACTTGAAGGGATCCTTCAGACTAAAGAGAAGAAAAAAAAATCCATGCATGAAGCCCAGAAAAGAATAAACCACACTAGAATAATAGTTAAACAAGAGGGGGTGGGGGAACAGAACAAACTGGCAGGAATCAATATACAACTTTCAATGGTAATTTTGATATATATGGTCTCAATTCCCCCAGTCCAAAAGTACAAACTAAAGATTGCATCAAAAAGCAGGAACCTGAAGAAGAGGGGCAGGAAAATTAAGAGGACCAGGATATCTACTGTGAGATAGTGTCGTTTATATCTGGGAGATGACATCCATGAAATCTTAAAAAATACAGATACATAAGTAGGACCTACACAGTGACAATACCATTTGACTTGCCAACCTCTATGAGGGAAATCTCATAAGGCACCCCCCTAGATGAAGAGCTATAGGCAATTAATGGCCACTGAGAAAGGGAGAATCAGCTCTTCTCTTGATGCAAGGCCTTTGTATGTGACTAGGTATTTCTCTCATGCTGCTTTCTACCAGGAAAAGTCCCTTGGCAGGTTATCCAATCCCAAGTAGTTAGCCCTAAACACATGAGAAACACTAAACAGACTCAGCAGTATGTATGTGTGTGTGTGTGTGTGTGTGTGTGTGTGTGTGTGTGTGTGTGTGTGTGTATAGACTCAGCAGAGTGGGAGGGTGTGCACGCGTACGCATGCAAGCATGTTACACATGTAATAGAAGAAGTTACAAATTGAAGAGGGAGTAGAGGAGATAGGGAGGACACAGGAAGTGGTGGAGGAGAAAGAGGGTAGGGATGAAATCATGCAAATACAGTACTCCTGTATAAAATCCTCAAAAATTAATAAATTTAAAATTGTTTAAAGGGAGGAACCAAGCAGGGTATAATGGCGCACGCCTTTAATCTCAGCACTCTGAAGGCAGAAGCAGGAGGATCTCTGTGAGTTTGAGGCCAGCACTGTCTACAGAGCAAGTTCCAAGACAGAAATCCAGTCTCAAAAAAAAAGGAAGAAGCACCTACTTGTGACCTCTAAGAAATGCACCTCCTACAAAAGACAAGCAATATCTTAGGGTCAAAGAATGGAAAAGGGACCCATGTAAATGAACCTGGCGAAAACAGTGTCACAGATCTAATATCTGACAAAAAAGGCTTCAAACCAAAACTAGTGGGAAAAGATAAAGGTCACTTCATACTGAATAAGAACATTACAATTCTAAATGTATATGCCCCAAACACAGGTCTACCCAATTTCATGAGACAAATGCTATTAGATGAAAAGTCACAGATTAGCCCCAGCACAACAGCAGTGGATGACTACTAATTGACAGGCCATCCTGACCAAAAAAAGAAAAAAAAAAGAAAAGAAAAACAAAACAGAGAAATGTCTGAATTAATCGACAAACTTGAACATCTATAGAACAGTCCATCCAAATGCCGCGTAATTCCCATTTTCCTCAGCAGCCGTGGAACTTTCTCTACAATACGTCATCTATTAGGCTGGATGTAAGCCGTTTTTATTTTATGTGTGTGGGGGCTTTGCTTGCATGTGTGTCTGTGCACCTGTGTGTGTCTGGTGCCCATGGAGGACAGAAGAAAGTGTAAGGTTCTAGAACTAGAACTAGAGTTACAGATAGTTGTGAGTCACTATGTGGCTGCTGGGAATTGAACCAGGGTCCTCTGAAAGAGCAGCAAGTGCTCTTAACTGCTGAGCCATCTCTACCCTCTTAAGTGTTTTTAATTTTTTTAATGTGTTTTTGCCTGCATATGTCTGTGTACCATATCTACGCAGTATCCATGAAGGCCAGAAGAGGGCATGGGATCCTCTAAAAAACAAAGTTACAGCTGGTTATTAGCCATCGTGGTAGGTTCTGGGAACCAAACCCAGGTCCTCTGGAAGAACAGGTGCTCTTCAACCACTGGGCTATTTCTCCAGGCCCTCCAAAGCAACTCTTAACAGACATAAGAAAACTAAAACAATCCTTGTATTCTAACTGATCTCTATGGCCTGTGACTATAAATCAACAGAAGGAGAAACTACAGAAAACACACAAACTCATAGAGCTTAAACAATATACCATGAACAAGGAGAAATCAAGAAGGAAATAAAAAAATATCGCGAGAGAAAAATGAAAACAACATACCCAAACCTATAAGATGTAAGAGGGAAGTTTATAGCTCTAAGTGCCTATAGTAAGAAAGGAGAGCAATCTCAAATAAATAACTTAATAATATATCTAAAATCTCTGAAAAAGAAGAAACAAGCCAAACTCAAGTCAGTAGATGTAGAGAAATCATTAACATCAGAGAAGAAATGAAATAGAAACAAACAGAATAATACAAAGAATCAACATGAAAGAAATGGTTCTTTGACAAGATAAACAAGATAAACCCTCAGCCAAACTAGCCAAAAGAGAGAGAGATCCAAACAGACAACATTAGAAATGACAAGGGGAGCCATTAAGATAATGACAAAGCCGGGCGGTGGTGGCGCACGCCTTTAATCCCAGCACTCGGGAGGCAGAGGCAGGCGGATCTCTGTGAGTTCGAGGCCAGCCTGGTCTCCCAAGCGAGTTCCAGGAAAGGCGCAAAGCTACACAGAGAAACCCTGTCTCGAAAAAACCAAAAAAAAAAAAAAAAAAAAAAAAAAAAAAGATAATGACATAATTCAGAAAATCATTAAGTCTTACTTACAAATATATACTCCAATAAATCAGAAAGTCTAAAAGAACTAATTTCTAGATGTATTAAGGCCACATAAATTAAATCACGATAAGATAATCAATTTAAATAGATCTATAATAAGCAATGAGACTGATGTAGTAATTAAAAATCTCCCTGCTAAAAAAGAAATGCCAAGCCCAGAGTCACTGGTGGATTTTGTCAGTCCTCCAAAGAAAAATCACCACCAATTTTCCTCAAACTACCCATACAGCAGAAAAGGAAAGAACATTACCAAACATTTTACAAGGCTAGAATTACCCTGATATCAAACCCAGAAGTGCAACAAGAAAATTATAAAGCAATCTCCCCGAGAAGTACAAATGCAAAAATTCCCAACAAAACACTTGCCAACCAAATTCAAGAAAATATCAAATGATTATTCACCATGATCAAGTTGGCTTCATTTCACAGATGCATCAATGGTGCAATATACATAAATCAACAAATGTGATAAATTACATAAATGGTCTCAAGGACAGAAATTACATGGTCACCTTGATACAAAGAAAGGACTTGACAAAATCCAATACCCTTTCATATTAAAAGTCTTAAAGAGAGCTGGGGAGATAGTTTTTGCCACATAACATGGGAACTGAAGTTTAAAACCCCAGAACTCATACAGATATTGGATGGGCATGGTGGCCTGCCTGTAACTCCAGCCTCTAAAGTGGAGTTACACATAGTTGCATGGCCTTGTAGGCCTCAGTTCTACTGACTGTGTGTGTCTGGCTTTGTGCTAGCACTGGGTGTTTTGTGTTGTATTTTCCATTACTATGGCTTTGTGGTTTAACTTGAAATCAGGTATACAATATCAAATAAGCAACATCAGCAAGCTCTATTTTGAATGAGAGATCCTGCCTCACTGAATAATATGGGAGACCTGTCAAGAATGATACGTAACTTCTGTGTGTGTGTGTGTGTGTGTGTGTGTGTCTGTCTGTCTGTCTCTGTCTGTCTCTGTCTCTGTCTCTTTCTCTGCCTCTCTCTCTCTGCCTCTCTCTCTCCCTCTCTCTGTCTCTCTGTCTCTCTCTCTCTGTGTCTCTCTGTCTCTCTCTCTCTGTCTCTCTCTCTCTCTCTCTCTCTCTCACACACACACACACACACACACACACACACACACACACACACCACATACAAAATGGAAAATTGGAAAGAAACTTTGAACAAGAAAACTATATCTAAGTATCTAAATAGAGAAAGGTTATGTATGACAAAGCTAGAGCAACATTATATTAAATGGGGCAAAGTTCAAAGCATTTCCACTAAAATCAGGGACAAGACAAGGGTATCTACTATCTCCATTCTTATTCAATACAGTATTAATATCTTATCTATAGCAATAAGAGACCCAAATAGAAGAGATACAAATAGGAAAGGAAGAAGTCAAAGTATATTTGTAGATGGTATAATCTCATACATAAGAGACCCCGAGGGGGCTGGAAAGATGGCTCAGAGGTTAAGAGCACTGGCTGCTCTTCCAGAGATCCTGAGTTCAATTCCCAGCACCCACATGGTGGCTCACAACCATCTATAATGAGATCTGGTGCCCTCTTCTAGCCTGCAAGGATACATGTAGACAGAACACTGTGTACATAATAAATATATATATATATATATATATATATAGAGAGAGAGAGAGAGAGAGACAGAGAGAGACAGAGAGAGAGAGACAGAGACAGAGACAGAGAGACAGAGAGAGACAGAGACAGAGACAGAGACAGAGACCCTGAGGAATCAATTAAAAAATTCCTAGAACTGATAAACACTTTCATCAAAGAAGTAGGATGTATAAGCAGCATACAAAAACTAGTAGCCTTCTTATATACTAAGGACAAGGTTATTGAGGAAGAATGAGGGCATCAACCCCATTCACAACAGCCTCAAAACACACACACGGTCGTCTTCCTTCCTTGCCGTGAGTGTTTCTCTGAGATCTGTGACTCGGCCCTGCTGATAGCAAGATGTCTTCAGGAAATGCAAAAATTGGGTATCCTGCCCCCAACTTCAAAGCCACAGCTGTTATGCCAGATGGACAATTCAAAGATATCAGCCTAAGTGAATACAAAGGAAAATATGTCGTATTCTTCTTTTATCCTCTTGATTTTACTTTTGTGTGCCCCACTGAGATCACTGCTTTCAGTGATAGGGCAGAAGAATTTAAGAAACTCAATTGCCAAGTGATTGGAGCTTCTGTGGATTCTCACTTCTGTCATCTGGCATGGATTAATACACCCAAGAAACAAGGAGGATTGGGACCCATGAACATTCCTTTGGTATCAGATCCCAAGCGTACCATTGCTCAGGATTATGGAGTCTTAAAGGCTGATGAAGGTATCTCTTTCAGGGGCCTCTTTATTATTGATGATAAAGGTATCCTTCGACAGATCACTATAAATGATCTTCCTGTTGGCCGCTCTGTGGATGAGATTCTGAGACTAGTGCAGGCCTTCCAGTACACTGACAAGCATGGTGAAGTGTGCCCTGCTGGCTAGAAACCTGGCAGTGATACCATCAAGCCTGATGTCCAGAAGAGCAAAGAATATTTCTCTAAGCAGAAGTGAGCACTGGGCCATTTTTCTGCCAGGCTGCATTGGTCAGCCAGAAGAAAATTTCTTGTACTCTATTCGTACTTAAACAAAATGTGGTGTGATTCAAGACATCCCTTTTCTACAGTACTGGGGGCGGTTAGCCTTTCTTCCACTATTGGGAATAGCCTGAGGTTTGTTGTGAGTTGCAAAAATCAACCTGTTGTTCTTTTTTTTTTTTTTTAGTATCTATTAAACTTGATCTCTGAAAAACACACACACACACACACACACACAGAGGAATACCCCTAACAAAAATGTGAAAAATCTCTATAATGAAAAAATTTTAAATACAAAGAATAAAATTGGAGAAAGCACTGGAAGATGGAAAGACTTTCTAGGCTCATGGATTGGTAAGATTAATATTATAAAAATGGCCATCTTACCAAAAGCAATCTATAGATTCAATGCAAGCCCAATCAAAAGACCAGTACATTCCTCCAAGAAACAGAAAAAAAAAATCTTAAATTTTATATGGAAACACAGATAACCAAAGCAATCGTGGGCAAAGGAATGCTGCTAGAGACACCCGCTACCTGATTTCCAGTTCTACTACAAAGTCATAGTAACAGGAAGAAAACAAGACAGTGCTGGCAAAAACGAGACATGCAGATCAATGGAACTGAGGGCCCAGACACAAGGCCATGCCACTATAGCCATCTGGTATTTGACAAAGATGTCCAAACAACTCATTAGGGAAAAGACAGCATCTTCAACAAGTGGTACTAGTAAAACTCAATGTCCACATGAAGAAGAAAGAACCTAAATCATTCTCTCTCACCCTGCACAAATATCAACTCCAAATGGATCAAAGTCCTCAACATAAGAAGTAAAACTCTGAAATTGCTAGAGAAAAATAAAGCATGCACATGAAGATATAGGAATAGGTAAAGACTTTCTGAATAGGCTCCCTGCTCAGGAAATAAAACCAATAATCAACAAATGGGATCTCATGAACTAAAAGTTTCTGTACAGCAAAGAAAACAGTCAACAAAATGATGAGGCAGCCTGCATAATGGGAGAAAAACGTTGCCAGCTATACATCTGACAGAGGATTAGTATCTAGAATATATGAAGAACTAAAAAACCCAATACAAACATGGAGTCCAATTATAAATAATCTTTTTGACAGTGTAGATATACCTAGTTCACTTAAAAACAAAGTCTCTTTTGTAAACTTTAAATATAGTAATTTAAACAGTTTCGTACTACCTTCTAAACTGATACCTTTTAAGTTTTTGCCTTTTCAGATAAAGAAAAAGAAGTTATCTCCTCTCTTCAGTCCCTCCTAATTATGTCACCATAATTCCCATGGGGAAACGGAAAGTTCTTGGGAGGGATTTCAGACTGCCAACTATTTCAAGACACAAAAAAAAACTATTACTGTCTGATTAGGAAATGTCACTCATAGACTCATATATTAGAAGCCTGATCCCAGCTGGAGGAAGTAAATCACTAGGGTGTGCCTTTGAAAGTTATACCTAATAATCCAGATCTTATCCTCTCCTTCCAGTCTGTCATGAAGTCAACATCCTCCTCCACACACTCACACTGCCAAGACACCATGCACACGGGGCCAAGCAACCCTGCACTGAACCCTCTGAAACCATGGACTAAACCCCCTGAAACCATGGACTGAACTCTCTGAAACCGTGGACTGAACCCTCTGAAACTGTGGACTGAGCCAACTGAACCCATGATCTGAACCCTCTGAAACCGTGGACTGAACCCTCTGAAACCGTGGACTGAACCCTCTGAAACCGTGGACTGAACCCTCTGAAACTGTGTTCCCAGAGCAATCTTCCCTCCTTTAAGTTGCTCTCACAGAGGTTTTGGTCTACACTATGCAAAAGTGAAAAAAAATTTAAGTTTATTTTCAATAAGATTTCAAAACACACTTAAAAGAACTAAAACATGGTCTCAATTAATGGGAAGAAAATAGAAAACATGCATCATTCCAGACACAAGGTAAGAGGTAATTCTTCAGGAAAAAATGAGTGAAACTGGAGACTATTAAGAGAAATGACATAACACTTGAACTTCAAAGGTCGATGAAAAATGGAGAAAGGTTACAGAAGTCTTCTTGGAATAAAAACAATCCATGGCAGATCAACCTAACCTGATGTCAATAGACATATTTTTCTAACTACAACTATAAGAATAATAGATCTCTCTTTCCTTCATTTGCTGCGGCGGACTGGAGAAGGAAGGGAGGGAGGGAGAGTAGAGGCGTCAAGGAGCACCCAGACCTACCCAGTGAAGCTGTGTCATCACTTCAATCCTCAGAAGGCTCTCCTCCAGCTAAAATAATATGCATATATGTGTTTCCTTCTTTAATTCTTTATTTTAAAGGTAAAGAAGTGTCACAATACTACACAAATGTACACCAACTGGTGAGAAGACTAAATGTGGTACAGCCATTCAATGTAACACAGCTACCAAAGAGGACAAAACGCTGATGTGTTACAGATGTGTCTTGAAGACATTCTTTTAAGGAAATATAATACAAAAGGAAATAATAAATCATTCTGTTTTACTTAATCATCTACATAAGTACTTCTTAGATACCAATGCTCACACAGATCATACAGAGCTCTTGTTAAATGCAGATTTTTTTTTTTGCGGGGTGGGGGGGGGGGGGGGGGGTGGGGGGTTCGAGACAGAGTTTCTCTGTGTAGCTTTGGAGCCTGTCCTGGGACTCACTCTGTAGACCAGGCTGGCCTCGAACTCACAGAGATCTGCCTGCCTCTGCCTCCCGAGTGCTGGGATTAAAGGAGTGCGCCACCACCACCCGGCAAATGCAGATTCTTATCCAGAGGCTTGAGAACAGAACCTGAGAGTATGTGGGGCTGCAGGCACATGGACCACACTTGGAGCTGCCAGCATTCAGATTAACCCAAAGGGAATATTAACACCAAGGGCATATTAGAGAGAAACGTCAGAAAGCCCGAAGTCAATATATGCAGGCTGTCAATGCTCAACCCCTCACTGTTCAAAGACAACAAGACCTTACCCCAAAGGGCTGAGAACAGCACTTACCAACTGAAGATACCATCACAGTGTGTTACAGACATGAGACTTCACTCCCCACTGTATCATGTGTTCGTAGACACAGAGATGGGCTGGACACTGCTACAACTCTTGGTGCAGGGTTATTTCTCTTCCTGGAACCATTGGTGGATGCTGCAGTTTAAACATACCTCTTCAACACTTAGACAGTGACGGAGTAATGGCATTAGGAGATAAGGCTTTACAGGTGGTTAGATCATGAGGGTCCTCCCTCTTCTTACAGGGCAGTACCCTCTCTGCTTGTCCTTTTGCCTTCAATAGTCATGTAAAGGCCAATGCCTAAGTCAAGTGAAAAAGTGTAAGGATGACTGTGAGGCTCAAATCAGGAAGTGAGTTCAGAGGCAGAAACAAAGGGTCACACTGGAACAGAAAATACCCCTCACCACACAATTGAACCTGTCTGTGCTTTCACCCTCTAGACTGTGAGAGAACAAGTTTCTTTTCTTTAGAAATGTTTCCAAATATTTTGTTACAGCAACACAAAGCATACTAAAACACTGGGTTTTCAAGTGCACAATCTGCCTGTGCCAGGGCCTGGGAAGAAAGAGTTCAACAAAGCTGATGATGTATCTCCAGCTACTACTCTTCTCCATGGAAATCATCCAGCTGGATGAAAACGCCTCAATCTAAAGCAGCTTGAGTTCTTTTATATCAAGTCTTCTGGTCCTTTATCCACTCCATATTTAATTTTCTTGTCAGTCTTCATTGCCTCCCAAACTTGCTCTCTAAATAGCATTCCTTGACCCTCTCTAGGACTAGTTGGTAATCCTGTTGATTCTCCCATTATACCCAGAATGTTCCCTGTCACCTCAGTTTCCTCTGCATTGCTGCACTAGACTAACTTTCTCAAGCTGAATTCCTCAAGAGAATTAGCCCTATTACACTAAGGCATTCATTATGTCTAACAAATTCACTTCTCTATTTTGCATCAGGAATATCACTTCAAATAGCATCCTTGCTCCCAACCGTCCTCATGTCATTTCCTATGTTCTGTGCTTGTATTCATGACCATATTTCTAAGATCACTCACAATGTCTGGTTCACTGTAAGGTCTCAACGTAAGTCCACTGGCAACGTAGCATGATGGCTCACCACACTCCCCTGATGACAACATATATTCCAAGCCACTGATATCGGTCATTCTCCTTTCACTGTGCCAACCTATAAGACATCTGTTTATTCCTGACTGTATTCACATCATATTTGTAGCCTTGTATTGTGTCACTTGCCTGAAGCACTAACCTCTAGTTGATGACTACTATCTGCCAGGACATCCTGTACCCTGACACTTTGTCTGCAGACACAATCAGTCCCTGTTTAGCTTTAAAAGGTTATAGGGGAGACAGGTATGATAGTAAGTGCCAGTGATTCAAGAACTTGGGAGGTGGAGATGTAAAGATCAGGAGTTCAAGGCTAGACTCAGCTACACAGTGAGTTCAAGACCAGCCTGGACTATATGAGACCCTGTTTCAAATAAAGAAACAAAAAGGGGGGGCCAAGTAGAAAAGTATTTGTCCTTTTTATGATCACTGAAAAGATCAATTCAAGTTACCACTGCTAAAGTTAATGACAAAGGCCTTAAGCATGAAAGCAGAGCCAAAGGACAGTGGAAGAGAAACAGATGAGAAGCTGGGCAGAGCAGTACTAAAGAGAGCCAGGTCAGAGACTTGAGGTGGACCATGTGGTCTCTATTCCAAAACATCTAACCTAGAACTTCATCTGTAAGATCCATTTCTAGCCTGATCAAAAAGGACCTAAAACAGACCATCAATATGGCTCAGCAGATAAAGATGCTTGCAAACAAGGCTAAAGACCTGATTTCATTTCAATCCCTGGAACCCACGTGATGGAAGGAAAGAACATGGCACATGCACTTACGTGTGTAAACATACATACATATATACATACACAAATAGATGATAGATAGATAGATAGATAGATAGATAGATAGATAGATAGATAGATAGATAGGGAATAAATTAACAAAAATTTTTTAAAGGACCTAAAGCTGTAGTAAATATATGCAGATTTTTTTGTGACTGTGTTTCCTGTAGCTCAGGCTAGCATCAAACTTGTATTGCAGCCAAGAATGACTTCAAACCTCTGATCCTCCTACCTTGCATTGTGAGTTCTGAGATTGTAAGCCTGTGCCATCATGGCCAGTTTTATGTGAGGATAGGGATCAAACTTGTACACTCTAGGCAAGAACTCTACCAAGTAAGCTATTAATATCTCCTCAGCCCCCAGAATTTTTAATACACTTTAAACTCAATGTTCTCACATTATTAAAGAGAAAATACAAAACCCAGTCAACTAATTTCCTAAGAACCTATAGAAACAGAGACTCCTTAACATTTTCTGACTTAGAATCTAAAGTCTCATGAACTTCAAGACTAAATTAGTGAATTTGGGAACAGATTCAAAGGAGTCAGGCATTTTCTAGCATAGTCTACATATTTTTCAGAGATAAAAAGATACCTGTATCCAGGTGCACCAGGTTCTTTACAGGGCAGAAGCAAGCTCCTTCATGAGGTATAATTACAACCTCTAGGACAGAGGCTGGCAAACTACAGCTTATAGCCCAAATCCTGTAATTTCTATAAAGCTTTGTTGAAACACAGCTGAGCTTATTCGTTTACATATAGTCTTTCACTGCTTTTTTTAGAGAATAAGAGCAACAGAGAAGCTGTGATAGATCTGGTTGGCCAATAGTCTAAAATGTTTGCTAGCCAGCCTTTTTCAGAAGTTTGTCGATTTCTCCCGTACAAAATTCCTGTTCACTGGGGTTGGGGATTTAGCTCAGTAGTAGAGCACTTGCCTAGCAAGCACAAGGCCCTGAGTTCGGTCCTCAGCTCTGAAAAAAAAAAAAAGACAAAAAAATAAAAAAAAATTCCTGTTCCCTAAAATCGTTCATTGAGCTATCTGCCTTATCCTGCCAAACTGCTGTGGTGATATTGTGTTCCCCAATATATTGTACATCCTAATAAACTCATCTGGGGTTCAGAGAACAGAACAGTCCCTAGACAGACATAGAGGCCAGAAAATGGTGGCACACACACCTTTAATCCTAGCATTCCAAAGGCACAGATCTGTCTGGATCTCTGAGTTCAAAGCCACACTAGAAACAGCCAGGCATGGTGACACACGCCTTTAATCCCAGGAAGTGATGGCAGGAAGCAGAAAGGTTTATAAGGCGTGAAAACCAGTAACTAGGGCCCTGTTACGCTTTTAGGCTTTTGAGCAGCAGTTCAGCTGAGATCCATTCTGGATGAGGATACAGAGGCTTCCAGTCTGAAGAAACAGAATTGGCTGAGAAGTTGTCGAGGTGAGGTTTTAGCTGTGGCTTGTTCTGTCTCTCTGATCTTTCAGCATTCACCCCAATACCTGGCTCCAGGTTTGATTTTATTAATAAGACCTTTTAAGATCCATGATACAAACTGCCCTGTGTGCATTTATACTTCTGAAAGCTTTTCTGGATTTCTCTGGCTTGTCCCTGTGTCTGCCTTCAGTCCTATGGACTGAATCATCCACTCTCTTACTAGCCACTTCTAGCTTCTAGCATTGTATCAGTCTATTCTCAGTATTCTGTTCTCAAACTCTAATTTCAGATCTTTGTTGCGATTTCCCTAATTAAATTATAAGTAATTTAATAGAAATCATACGTTTTTCATGTAGGCTACTTGAGCAAGAATCCTCACCTCAAGCCCTGCCTCTGAGAATCTCAACTTAAAACACTCTATTTAACTCAAGTTTAAACAACAGTACCCATCATCTATGCATCTCTTATTCTGAGATCACTGGTCTTTCTGGGTCTTCCTATGCACTCCTTAACTCAAGGTGCCAAAACTGCCACCATGGCCAATTTTATGTGAGGTTAGGGATCAAACCCAGGGCCTTGTACACTCTAGGCAAATTTTATTAAATTTGACTTTGGCTCCTGCCTTCTTACTCCACCAAACTGCTCCAATAGTCAATATCATAGATGTTCCATATTAACCAAACTAACTCCCCAGGAAGATTTTTCTTCACCTGTGAGCTACAGGACAACTATTCCTCCTTCAGATGTTCCCTGTCTTCATTCCCAGCACCACATTGCTATGGAATAATCCTCTTGTACACTGTAAAGACTTGTCACTCAAATTGCTTTAATAAAACACTGATTGGCCAGTAGCTGAGCAGGAAGTTAGGCAGGAAAGCCAAACTGAGAATGCTGGGAAGAAGGAGGTGGAGTCAAGGAGTCACTAGCCAGATGCAGAGGAAGCAAGATGAGAATGCCATTTTGAGAAAAGGTACCAAGCCACGTGGCTAAACATAGATAAGAATTATGGGTTAATTTTGGTGTAAGACCTAGTTAGTAATAAGCCTGAGTTACCGGCTGAACATTTATAAGTAATATAAGCCTTAGAGTCAATTATTGAAGAAGCGATTGCTGGGTATTTGAGAATAGGCAGGCAGGAGAGAAACTTCTGCCAACACCACATTCTCTTCTGGTGTGCTCTATCTATGTGTCTCTAGCCCCACCTTTCACTCTCCTGCACTGGATGCTCTTCCTCTGTAGATACAACATGCTTCAGTACTCCTTAGGTTCCATCCTTCTTTAATCTCTCCATAAAATCCCCACTTAATTATGTGCTATTGAGGTCAACCAAACATCGACCTCTAGTCAAGATCTCACTAGCTCTAAATCCTAAGAGAAACCCTCCCTCTAACTTTACAACCTTACATGTTCCTGTACATGTCAATCTCAAGGCCAAATGAACTCTTCCTACCCTAGCCTCTGAGCCTGCTCCCTTTTCTAGATGCTACCATAGCAAATGATGCTGCTATGCCCTCAATTACCTAAGCACAAAGTATAGGTCTCATCCTAGCTTCTGCCTTCTACCTCACTTACTACATCCAATCACCAGGTTTACACAGTCTAAATTCATCTCCTCCCTCAACTCCTCAATGCCAGTATGGCTTATCATCTCTCCCTAAAGCTCTCTGAACAAATTTTCCTGTCAATCTCCCACTTTTTTTCCTTCCCCTTAGGTCATTCACCCTACGAACCAGAATATTTTAATAGGCAAATATGACTGAAACCTCTCCAGAAAAGTCTTCTATGGCTTTCCAGTACTTACACGTTAATATCAGAACTTTCTTATACAGCAAAACATTTCATGATTTGAGACCATCCCCCACTTTTTTTTATCTATCAGCCTTTCCTCTTCTCTTACATTTTAAGATTCAAAGCACTATAATATATGTGGCTCTCCAATTCTATCATCATTTTCTCAATAGCTTTGAGAAAGTCTTTGTACAAAGTCTTTCTGCTTGATATATATTACCTAAATTCATAAGACAGTAACAAATATGTCCTAAATTATTACTGGATATGGAATACAGTAAAATTATTGGCTTTTTAAAATAAAAAAAATGAGAATCAGAACAATAATAGTAGCAGGCAGCAATATCATAATACTACCCTTAGTGATAAACTCTTATGCTTTACAAATATTGCCAAATAAATCCCAGTATATTTCTTTAAAATATAATATCTTTAGCCTCCCACTTACAAAAACTATACCATTGCACCATTGCAACTTAACTTAAAAAAAAAAAAAACCAAAATTACTTTGCATCACAGAATGTACTTTAAAGCAAGATTATATAACCAAGGGTGACCTTGAAGACCATCTGGATCATTTTCAGCTACTTCTGAATTCTGTTTTCATTAATTAGGATGAGTTTGCAGTAAGTGATGTAAAAGCTCATCCCACAAGCACTGGCATATATTTTTCAAATGGCTACTCAGCATGCAACATATAATGAGTATAATTAATCTAGTATGACAGCCACAAATGCCATTTGGTAAATAGATCCTGCTACCTCTGATAACACACACTTGGGAGGACTCCAGCTCTTGGTCCTCTTCTGGTTGCTTAGAGGCAGGTAACTCATTCTGCACTATTTCTGGACCAGGCATTTTAAATATTGGTTTCCTTCTGCCATAGGAATACATGGCAAGAGGAATATATGGCAACAGTTCCATCCAGCCTAGACTCAGAAGTAAAGATAACACAAAGCAAAAATACTAGAGGATTTTGCTGGACAAGGAGCATGTGTAAGATATAAACCACACTATCCCACAGTATAAACTCTATCACATAGACTAGTTAGCATTCAGATATTCAAAAGCACCAATATTTTATATCTTCTATGCACAAATGTTATCAGTAGCAAACTAAAGAGCTAGAAACAGTACATTTGAGTTATGTGATCCTGGCCAAAGTATAGCTTTATAGTTTTCATTTCTAGGAATACGGATACTTCTGGAGCACTTACATGCCATTTTGCTGTACCTTGTCTACATTAACTCATTCACTGCAATGAATATGGATTTCATCAAACCATCTCCATGGAATTAAAGGAGGAATGAAATTAGTTTTTAACATATAATCCTAAAATATTAATTGGGAGTTTCCCAGCACAAATAAGCTACTCTACCCTTAAATGATACAGTCTTTATTTCAGACATTTCAACCTGAATTACAGAGATCTGAAGACATGTTTAAAACAGGCAAGAACTTGAAGTATTTGAGCCCAGAGTTGGCAACACTGAGGGAGAAAAGATGACTGTTAAAAATAGGTTTGTGTACATAAGAATCTCAGGAAAACCTGATCATGGTAGTAGATACACCTTACCCACTGTACAACTCTGGGTGGAGGTTCCCAAACCTTCCCTCCATCATTAAGTACCTTCCAAGTCCTTTCTGGGACTGCCATGCAGGCCAAGAAAGCAAACAGTTCTGAGAACTTCTAATTCCATTGGAATTGACAGCAATCCAAACGATAGTGGTTATGTAAGAGATTGGATTAAATATAATCTAGCATGATGGGTGCATATTTAAAGAAGAACTTAGAAGACAAAACTTTTAAACAATCTCTTGGAGTAAACGCTGATTGTCAAAGGAAACAATTTACTGTACCAGGCCAATGTCTTGTGACCCTAAGAAGGTTTGGACCAGCCACTGAGAATTAGGGATTAGATATACACTTTGATTTTTGTATTTGTTTAATTAGAACAAGAGCAGCACTCCTATCAGCGCTTCCTTTATTCTCTCAAACTCATGCTACTTCCTTCTGAGCCAATCTTTTCTTTAAAAAAAAATTCATCTGAGCTCTCGCAGCTTAAGCATCGCTATTCCTGCACAAAAGCAAGCTTGCTTAGTAAGCACACAACAGGCGTGTTGGAGAATGTCCATAACTGTCCATAGCTATCTGGAACATACACTTCACTGCACTGTAACCTGAGTGACCCAATAGTGTCTTGAGAGACATCTAGACCCAGCTAGCACAGGACCTAACTGATTTCCTCTCACACCAATGTAAGGGATCAACATATATGAGATAATTCATAATAACTAAGTGAATGGGTCCCCAGCATAAGGTTTCCAGTAGGTATCCATGTATCAAGTAGACCCCAGCCTGTCTTCTCAGACTTTTTAGCATTCAGTTAAAAGTATACAAAGGCGGGGGCTGGAGAAATGGCTCAGAGGTTAAGAGCACTGACTATTCTTCCAGAGGTCCTGAGTTCAATTCCCAGCAACCACACGGTGGCTCACAACCATCTGTAATGAGATCTGGTGCCCTCTTCTGGCCTGCAGTCATACATGCTGTATACATAATAAATAAATAAATCTAAAAAAAAAAAAAAAAAAGTATACAAAGGCTAAGTCCCAGTGAGTAAAAACTTCGCTTGAAATCTCTCTCTCATTCACTAGTCAACTTCTGTTTCACACTGTTCTAATAGAGTCTAATTTTAATATGATCTTGTCGGCCTCCTTTACTCTAGTTTTCTCTGAGCTGATTACTATGGCTACATCTCACCTTAGTTCCCAATCAAGCCCATGGAAGGGCTTCCTTTTCAACCCATCTCTCAGAGCCAAGACACAGAGCTGAATCTTGTGCCCCCAAGCCTCTTTTGCTGTAACCAAAAAGCCCAGAATTCTGCCTCTCAGAGTTCTACTGCTTCGGACCATGTTCTCTGTGTGTGACTCCATGTGTGTGACTCCCTGTGGCTCCAAGTCCAATGATTGCCACTAAGACTCTGTAGTAAGAGCCACATCTCTGGAAATCCCTAGTAGAAGCTACTAATTCCTACATGACAATTGCCTGTTTGCCCTTTGAAATCTGCTGCCACTGAGCCAGGATAGCACCTAGGTCTGTCACCCTTTGACCCTGCTCTGACCTGTGCACTACAGCTTCCGTCAATCAGCTCTCTTGTCAGGCACCTGCCTCCATAACACCCAGAGAAGCTGCCACACTTCCTAGGCCTCACATGCAGCCACTGGAGTTCTAAGTCATGCTTCCTAAACTATTTTCTGACACTAACACTGGGCTTCAGACATTCTAACTGACAAAGTCATCTTCATTAATCTTAGTGGCAACTTAAGGTGTTATCTAATGCCTAAAAATATTGTTATTTGCTAAATTCATACTAATTCTATGATCCCAGACAATATTCATATACAGATCAAATAACTCCTTCATTGATATTCCTGGATTAACAAATATCAATGAGATGATAAAATCAGGAAACATAACTCTGAATCCAACTGTTACTTCTTAATTATAGTAATATTAATTATACTAAGATGTTTAAGCCCCATTTTTCTCATTCAAAAACCTGAGCTAGAGATAACATCACATTAAAGAATAATGAGATACTGAATAAAGTACCTATACTACAGCAAGCATAAAAAAATTTACCGTCATCAGTTAGCCACAAAGCTTTTATGTGTTTCTTTGTAGTATACTACACTGGAGTACAGTAGAAAGAAAATAACAGGATAACGTCATTACAATTTAAAAGATGGACAAAGAGTCAGGAAGATGACTCAGTGGGTAAAAGTGCTTACCATGCAAACCTGACAATCTGAGTTCGAGTCCCCAGAAGTCATATTACTAAAGTAAACAAAATTTAAAAGTCAGGCTCAGTAGTACAAGTATCTATAATTCCATGGAGTTTCTATGGAAAGATGGAAGTCCGTCAAGAGAATCTCTACAAGCTTGCCAGCCAGCCAGCCAAGCTTACAAAGTGGTGAATAGACCCTGCCTCAACCAGGCAGAAAGGTAAGAACCGACACCCGAGGTTGTCTACTGACCATATACTCCATCACTCTTACATGTGTGCGTGCACACCGAAAATATTTGTTTGCTATCTTAATTTTTGTCTTGGTTCTTCCATCTCTTCTCATCCTTTTCTGGCTTAAAAAATTCATTCTTCAAAACTATTATACAGTCTTATCCTTCACCTTTTGTGCGTGTGTGTGCGTGTGTGTGTGTGTGTGTGTGTGTGTGTGTGTGTGTGTGTGTTCTGCACCTATGTGGGTGCAGCTGCTAGTGGGTGCCCATGAGGAATCAAAGGTCAATGTCAGCTGTCTTCCTCTAGCCCTCTCTGCCTTACTATAATTTTGTCGTGGTTTTGGTTTTTGAGACAATGTTTCTCTGTGCAGCCCTGACTGTTCTTGGAACTCACTCTGTAGACTAGGCTGGCCTGGAACTCACAAAGATCTGCCTGCCTCTGCCTCCCAAGAGCTAAGGTTAAAACCACACCCAGCTCCCCACCTTACTTTTTGAGACAGATTCTCTAGCTGAAGCTGGAGCTTGACATTTCAGCTAGACAGGCTGGCCATCGAGCCCCTGACATCTGTGTCTCTGTTGTCACTACACCGCACCGCACCGCACCACACCACACCGCACCATACCACACCACACCGCACTACCACCCCATGGCATTGGGGTTACAGATGTGCACTGCTGCACCTGGCTTTTTTGTGAGTGCTGAGGATCCAAACTCAGGTCTTCAAGTTTGTGTAACAAGCACGTTACCAATTAACTCATCTCCTGGCCCTAGCAAACAGACACTTCTAGTCAAAGCAGTATCTGGGGACTGTATGAGGTCTCAGGGGCATTGGTCTTCCTTAGAGAGTAGAGTCTTGAGAACAGGTAGAACCCCCAGTTCTTCCTCATGTCTAGGAGAGTCAGCAGAGAGACTTCAGCATTTAGACAACAGTTCACCCCACATGTTTTTCTCTGAAACCTAATATTTCCATAACCCTCTCCTGACAAATCATTCTCATCCTGGAATAAAACAAAACAAAAGCTCTCATCCCTCAAACCTGAATTCTAATGTAACCTTTATGCCACCTTCCCCAACTGTCTCAGAGTGTTTGCTGCTTATATAATGATGTGTATTTCTTTCCATGCTGTAAACCTTACCATAATTATTTCCATCCCCTTCCAACCAGCCCACGAGCTCCCTAAGGGCAAACCTGGGACCTATTCTGTTTATATCTCCAGGATCTAGCCCAGGGCAGGGCAAATGGGAGAAGCCACTGGTTATCCAGTACTGCTCCAAGAAGAAACAGGATCAATGCTTGGGCATGGTTCCCACCACCACCACCCCTTTGAATACCTGAGGGAAAAGAGCATTAAACGAAAGTCAAGAGAGCCCAATTCTAGCCCTGGCTCTGCTCAAAACTCTTCAAACCACACACTCTCACAGTATCTTAGTTCCCAGCTGGCAAAGTAAAGAAATGATCATTTGTCCCTCAAACATCCTTCAGTAGATGTCTATTATATACAAACACTAAAAATGTAAAAGAATTCTGAAATTAAAATTGTTATATAAGAGTAAATTATTTTTATTATTGCCTCACAGCTTGATACTTTTATAGCTATCTATTTTGCCAAAATGCATGCTGTGAAATAAATTGACTATTTACTACTACAACTAAAAGAACTGTTGTTTTTCTCTAAAACCCTAAAGGCACTACAGTTTGCATACCCAAGAGAGTGAACACAACAAGCATAAAGAAGCAAAAACAAACAATACAATTAATTCACATTGGCTTACACCACTGACTAGAGATGCCTTTGATAACAACATGTTTTTATACTAACAAACCTGTAAGACAACTGGCCAACATGTTTTAAGGTACCTGTATTATATTATACATGTCTGGGATTTCTGATGACAATCTGAATATTATCTTCTCTCTAGTTTGAATCTGTCACCAACAACTGTCACAGGTAGGTCAGAGCAAATAGACTTCCAAGCCCTTCAAACTGAGAAGCTGTGAAATACTTCAGCTAAAAGGCCTAAGAGATATACCCTAATGGAGCTGATTTGAAAAGAGCCAAAGCCTTTGTCAGCAGTCTGTGAAGATGCTTGGGAGCTCCACAGACACAAGAATAAGCAACCAGGGTGACCTCCAAATCTCAAATCTTCTAAAAGCTAAAGAAGCTCATGTGCACACCAAAACAGCCCTTCATCAGTGGCAGCCGTATGGCCCTATACCTGCCCTAGTCAACAATTCCAAGAAGGGGAGGCTCCTTGCCAGTAAAGCCTATGACTGTCCCTGTCAATCTCTGTTCATTAGGGTGCTACCAATAGACAGAGTGCACAAGATCTAGCCTGGGACTCAAGTAACCCAGCCACGACTGTTGATATCACACTTCTCAACTATCTTCCTACCAAACAGAGCTCAGGTCCAAGGACCAATGACCCCATCTGCTTCTTTCACTTTCCCTCCTGCTCCACTAAGCTTTTTACTCAAGGAATGGCTCCCCAAACAAAAGAATCAACAAGCTCTGGGAGCATGTTAGAAATGCACAATTTGGAGCACCACTGAGGAGGCCCTACTGAATAAGAATTTTTATTTATCAAAATCCTGAGACAAATAATTTGCAGGCTAAAGACCAGCCTAGGCTAAGGCCTGGCATTCTCACATCCATCTTTCTCAAGGACAAGAGATAACTGTTCTCAGCTTTGAAAGCCTATCTGCTGAGAGCCATCTCCTCTCCAGACTCCTGAATGCTAAGTGAGCTGCTGAGACTTTATAGTCCCCTACCCAGCTGCCTCTAACTTCTAAAGTTGTTCAGTCCCACAAAGGACAGTGGCTGCTTTGCCTCTTGCCAAGATACCTATCCCGACATGCAGGCAAAAGCTACAGGGACTCCAGAGTCCTCGGGCCCTTGTAGGTCAGAGGTGAATGCTAATTCAATGAATGAAGCTAGCACCCAGCACTCAAGGTTCAGGGATTCTTTTTCTTGTAACTTGTAAGATGCCTCAGCTCATTCAATCCCTGGAATATTTCCCTCCACAGTATGGAGATTCAGAGAGAAGTAGCTGAGAACATGAAGAACTTACTTCGTTTTCAGAGTTTTTTTTTTTTTTAAGATTTATTTATTTATTTATTATGTATACAGTGTTCTGTCTGCACACATCCCTGCAGGCCAGAAGAGGGCACCAGATCTCATTACAGATGGTTGTGAGCCACCATGTGGTTGCTGGGAATTGAACTCATGGACCTTTGGAAGAACAAGCAGTACTCTTAACCTCTGAGACATCTCTCCAGCCCCCTCATTTTCAGAGTTTTATTGCTGCCTTGTTTTTACACAAGGCCGCCTCACAGTGAAAGAACACAAGGCATATTTCAGCCTATACTAGGTAGGCCCTTGCATCAAATGTCTCTGGTTCTGCCCTCTTTGGGCTCAGCTGCTCCTTATATTCCAGAACATACATACTACTTATACTGTCTTCTTTCTTGCTGACTTTTTCTACTAAGCTCCATCCTGTCAGCCAGCCAAGAGAGATTAGTAGAAGCAAACAAGGTACATCCAAAAGCACATGCTTATAATCCTAGGACTCAGAAGGCTGCGGTAGGATAGCAACTTTGAAGTCAAGCTGGACTACACAAAAAGACTCTCTCAAAAAAACCACAGACAACAAAAGCATACCCTCTTCTTTGAAAAGGTCATATGAACTACAAGACACTGAGTTTGTTGACTCCATTTCACTGTTCATCTGTTCCCTACATCCTCAAATTGCATCAGCCCCTTATCTACACCAGGCATAACCTGGCCATCATAGTTTTGTCCCTATACAACAGAGATGCAGGCCTCTCTACACTGTCCTCACCTACCCTCTAAACAGCAGCTCACACAAGAACTTAGTATTCAGGGTTCCCCCTTCCTTAGCTGTGACTCTAGATAATACACCCACCAATTTTGCTGTAAACACTATGTGTATGCTGATGACTCCCAAAAATACACGTCTAATTTATACCTCTTTGTGGAATTCCAAAATCATTTATGCAAACATCTTTATTTTCACTATTTTTACAACATTGTTGAGGGAAAGCTAACATATAATAAACTATGTATACTAAAAGTACAAAGTGATGAGTCCTGAAATATGCATGCAATTAGCAACAATCCCACAAAATCTAATAAACACATGCACCTCTCCTACTCCCACCCTAAGTAACCACTGGTCTACCTTTTGTCACCATTAATTATTTTGCATTTATAGATTGTTAAATAAATCAAATCACAGAGTATTCTTTTTGTCTATCTTCTTTCATAATTATTATGAGATCTATTTATCTTGTGGTACACATAAGTCATTTTCTTTTTTTTACTGATGAATTGTATTCCACTGAATGGACATACCAAAATAGGTTCATTCATTCATAATGATGCATATTTGTTTCCACTTTGTTTTTTTGCAATCTTTCCCCTTATCTGTAACCCATCTTTTTATTTTCAAAACAGTGGCTATTGAAGAGCAAAGTGTATGATTTTGATAAAATCAAATGTATTGACTTTTTTCTTATACATTTTAATTTCTTTGGTTATATTTAAGAAATATTGGGGCCAAGCGGCAGTGGTGCACACCTTTAATCTCAGCACTCAGGAGGCAGAGCCAGGCGGATCTCTATGAGTTCATGGCCAGCCTGGCCTACAGAGTGAGTTCCAGGACAGGTACCAAAACTACACGGAGAAACCCTATCTCAAAAAAAAAAAAATAAAATAATAAAATAAAATATAAAAAAATAAAGAAAAGAAATATTAGCCAAATCTGATGTCTAAAATCTGGAAATCTAAAAATTTTTTACTTAGTTTTCTTATAGAAAATTGGCATTTTTACACAAACACTGGGATCTGATTCACTTCAAGCCACTGTTTCCTTCTATTTACTGGTCCCTCTTTTGGCTATGGTTCAAACTGAACCTAGAGCCAACTACAGATACACTCCTTACAGTTGAGCTCCTTCCTTAGCCCTTGGTGTTCTCATTTCCATCCTGTGACAGGCTGGCCTTGAACTCACTATGTAGTCTAGTCAGGCCTCCAACCTCCAATACTCCTGCCTTAGCTTCCCAAAGCACCGCTGTGCCTATTCTAATCCCTTTATATACTAAGGGGCAAAGTTAATTTATTTGTATATATCTATAAAACTAGCACAGAACATTTGTTGGAAAAAAGATCCCTTTCCCACTGAGTTACCTTAGCAGTACCTAGAGAAACGGCCAAACAGCGCTGAGTCTATCTCTGGGTTCTCTAGTTTGTCCCACTTCTCTGTGTCCACCTTAATGCTACAAGCACATCTGCCTTGGTTACAGGGGTTTAGCAACGGTCTCAAAAGCAGATGGTGCTGTGTCCTCCAGTTTTGTTCTTTGTTTGGCTCTTCTAGATGTTCCACTCTTCTGCACAAATCTGAAAACTGCCTATAAACTTTATAAAGAGGCTGCTGATATTGGAAGGTGCAGTGCACTGGATCAGTCTGATTTTGATCTATTTGCGTAGAACTGGAATCTTAACAATATTGACTCTTTTATTTCATAAACATGGTATTTCTAACCATTTACTGAGTTAACTTCTCTCACTAATGCTTTATAGTTTTAGTATACACTGCTTATATTTTTGGTCGTTTCTCCCTAATAATGTCATATTTTTATCCTAATTGTAAATGGCATTTTCAGAAATTTTTTAATTTCCTGCTTTTCATTGCCAGTATGTAGAAGTACAAATGATTTTTTATATAAACCTTCTATTCTTCAACCTTGATAACTCACTTCTTCTAGTACCCTTTTCAATAGACTCATTAGGACTTTCTACATAGAAAATCACGTGGTAAGATAATAAAATATTTATTTCCTAGTTCCTTTTTGTACTGGCTTGAATCTCCAAAACAATGTAGGAAAGGCAGGCTTGGTGGCAGATGCCTACATCCCAGTACTCACTGTTCTAGTACTCAGGAGACTAGGGCAGGAGGGCCCTGAGTTCAGTGCTAGTCTGGACTACACAGTGAGACTCTGTCTTACATAACTACAAGGCCTTCCTACTTCTTCCTCAATTTTGAAGGCACAGCCTTTCACCAGTAAGAATGACACTGTTCTAACATCTTCTACATGTTCTCAGGTCATGACATGACCACTATTCCTGGTTTGCTGCAAATTTTTATCACAAATAGTTGTGGGATTTTGTCAATTGTGTTTTCTTCTAGTCTTTCTTTCTATGTCTACTGACTGATACTTGATTGAAATACGGTGTCAAATTTAGTTTGAAATGATGAGCTACAATGACTGCTTTTAAATATTAAGTCAACTTTGCAATCTAGGATAAGTGCCACATACTCACATTCTACTCTTATGTACATGCTCCTAGAGTCTCTTTGCTAATATTTTGTTAGATGCTTGCTCAGCTGCGTTTATAAGAGGTATTCATCTGCAGATCTCTTACGTTGTTTCCCACTCTGCTGTTTCATAATGGTGGCCTCACAGAATGAAGGGAAAAGGGTCACTCCTTGTATAAGACAAGGACTATTTCGTCTTTAAATGTTTAGTGGGTTTACTAGTAAGTGAGACCATCTAGGGTACTGAAGTGTTTTTTAATAATATATCCAAAAGGAAAATATTAGTAAGATCAAGCAAAACATGCTCTTCCTCATTTCAGCTAATAACATCACACTCACTTTGCTTAAACACAAAACTTAGTATGTGTCTGTGGCTCCTCTCTTTTCCTTGTCCTCTTCCTCAAACCTGCCTCCAATTCCTATCTGCTCTACTTTCACATGCCAGCTTCTCTCCATACTAGCTATCGGTAACGCGAGACTTGTCCCCACTATCGTCCAATGTTCAAACAATAGCCAGAATGATTTCTGGCTTGATTTCTTCCACTTTTACAGACTAACTGTAAAAGAAAAACAGCAGTTTTGTCCATGAAGTCTAAACTGTACTGACTTCAGGGATGCTACCTATTTTGCCAAACTCTTTCTTGCTCAACTAGCTCTAGCAGCTTGGGAATTTACAAAATCAGACCTCTAGATGCAGGCCTGCTGGTATATGCCTTTCATCTCAGCACTAAGTATGGATTACAGTGTGTTTCGGTACAGACAGCAGAAACCAATAAAGAATACCGTCATTTCTGTGGATTTGTTGTCCCAGCTCTCGCAGCATAGGGTGTAGGAAAGTAATGAATGATTTCAAGCTTAAGACCCTATAAGCATTTTTCTTATCTAAAAGACTATCAGAAATCCATGCAAGGATCTGACAAGGTATATGGACTGGAGAGGGAACAAGATGCTTCAAATCCCATTCAGTAGTATGATTCAGAAGCAACACTCAGTTTTACCTTGGGGCCCAAGGGGCCTGTAGCCCACCACACACACACACACACACACACACACAATGCCTAAAAGGAAATTTAAACTCACCTTCCACTGGTCTTCAGGAAGCAGTTTTACAACCACAAGGTCCCCATTTAGAGCTCTATTACGAGCAACAACTCCATCAATAAATATGTCCCGATCACCATCCTAAATTGGAAGGAGAAATAAAAGAACAATCAACTTACTAAGACCTGGAGTCACAACTGATTTCCTTCAAAGTGTTTAGACTCTAAACCTGTCTACTAACTTAACAAGAATACTACTCCATAGCCTCAAACAAATCTAAAGAGAACTAAGTCTCTTCTGATAAAAATCAACAGCAATGCAAACCTGAGAACAGACTAGCAGAGACCTCCTAAAGGCAGACAAAAACAAAAAAAAAACATGTAAAGCAAACAAACGAAGATGGGCCAGGTGTGGTGGCACACACCTTTAATCCCAGCACTTGGGAGACAGGGACAGGCAGATCTCTGTGAGTTTGAAGCCAGCCTAGTCTACAAAGTGAGTTCCAGGAACCCTGTCACAAAAAAAAAAAAAAAAAAAAAAAGACTGTAGACTTTGCCGGGCATGGTGGTGCACAAGCCTTTAATCCCAGCACTCGGGAGGCAGAGCCAGGTGGATCTCTGTGAGTTCGAGGCCAGCCTGGTCTACAGAGTGAGTTCCAGGAAAGGTGCAAAGCTACACAGAGAAATCCTGTCTTGAAAAAAAAAAAAAAAAGACTGTAGACTTTGATTACTAAAACAAGAAAGATGATGTTATCCTTTTTAGCTTTAGATTAGAAAAAGAAAAAAAAACCCACAGAAAGAGAGAGAGAGAAGGAAAGAGCAAGAGCTTGAGATTAATTTAACAGATATATACGTAAACACTTATACCTCTATGTAATTTTAAGTAAACATAAAAATAACATGATTCCACAAGGCCTTTAAAACCCCCTGTGCCAGGCACAGGAACCCTCCTTTCAAGTTGGTCAAGGGGTCCAAAAGACTCTGGAAATAACATATGCCACTGCTGTTGTCCTAAGTTGCCTCCCAGAACTGAAGCTCAATCCCTACTGCTGAAGACACCACATACTTCAGACACAGGACGTGGAGGAAGAGAGCTGTGGATCTGACCTGGAAGCCTCCTTCCTGAGAACTAGCTTGCATAGTACTAGAAGGTGCTAGGGATAAAAGCAAAATTGATACTCCAACCCAACTGTAATGTCTATGAACTACAACATTGACCAGAACTGCAAGATAACCCGAAAGGTGTGAAAGTGGTACTCATAACTTGGAGTTAACCAACAGCCATCTAATTGAACTTAAAACCCACTCAATAGAAAGGAATTTATTCTTGATACTGTAAATCCAGCCAACTATTGGTGGCTGGTGAGGCCACTGACCCGAGAGGAAAGCCTACTACTGCTATATTCCTAAACCAGTATATTTTCTAACTGCATTCTAAGTATTTCTCCTTCCACCCACATGTAAGTGCAGCTCTCATCTCTCATCATAGAAACTTCTTTTTGCAGCAGACAGAGACCATGGCAGAAATTCACAATTGGTCAAAAGGCAGAGAACAACTGACTTGGGGAGGTGGGGTCCAACCTCAAAAGATACATCTACAGCACAAGCCCCACACCTAAGGCTCAAGAAACATGGCAGAAGAGGGAACAGAAAGACTGTAAAGGTCAAAGGACCAAGATGTCTGCTGCATGATAGTGTCTTCTATATTGTGATAAGGAAGCTGCACAATAAAATCTCAACAATGCAGTTAAATAAATAAAACCTGCACAATGATGACTCCAGTTGACATGCCAAAGTGGATGAGGGAAATCTCATAAGACCCCACCCCTAGATGAAGAGCTAAAGGCAATGAATGACTTCTGAGAGAAGGAGAATCAGTCTTCCTCTCCGATGAACCTCCTAATAGGTTACCCAACATGCTAAACACATACACACATATAAGCAACACCAAATTGACTCAGCAGATTGTATTTATATATTTATATGTACATAAATGTGAGTATATTCATGCACATATACACACATAAACATATGATTATGAATTTGATGAGTAGTGAGGAGACTCAGGAGAAGCTGGATGAGAAGGAGGGGAAATAATTTAAATACAATACTCATATATGAAAGTCTAAAAAAAAACTTAGAATTTAAGATTCATAAAGCATCTTCAAATCTCCTCGCTCCTGACTTTGGAGCATAGTAAGCTCTAGATCAGTGGTTCTCAACTTGTGGGTCGAAATCCCCATGGGGGTCACATATCAGATAGCCTGCATATCAGATATTCACATTATACTTCATAACAGTAGCAAAATGAAGTAACAACAAAATAACTTTATGGTTGGGGTCAGCACAATCTGAGGAACTGTGTTAAAGGGTCGCAACATTAGGAAGGGTGAGAACACTGCTCTAGACCATGCACATGAATCACCGACACCTTAAGCCTTCTCATCTCACTGCCAGAAATCTCCACTGTAAGTGGTATGGTGCCCAGTGAACCACCCCGGTCCCCAGCCATCTACTTCAAAGCCTAATGGGTGCCAGAGTCTTCTCAATAAACCAGATTGCTCTGCAAAATCACTTCAATGCAAGAAACAGCTAAGGAAAAAACAAGCTTTGGGAGGTCAGAGGACTAGAGAAAAATGTCTCAACAACAAACATGTACTCTTCTTTACTCTTCCAGGTCATACTTATGTGTTCCTTTCCAGAGAATAAAAGAGAAGTTAAATGTTGGCTTTGCTTACAGGAGCTGACAGCAAAAGTGTCTGGAGAGTCACTTTTTTGTAATAGAGACACTCTATACTGGTAAGATTTAACATTCAAATAACTGAGTACTATAAAATTCTAGTTAGTTAAAACTGTCACTCCAAAATCACCAACCCCACATCAAGGGAAAGGAGAGAGAGAAAGAGAGGGAGATTTTAGCCACTCGGCATGTTTTATAGTTCCCAGTTGCAAACAAATTTGAGATATTTTAAAACAGATATTCTGTTCAATTTCCAATCTAGTGATGGCTGGCAGCTGTGGCCTACATTCTGCCAAACCTGACCCCACCCCACACTAGTCCCTATGGAACAGCTACCATGTTAGTCACAAAGAATTACAGCAGTTTGACCTTGTGATGAGATTCTAAGAGAAACAGATGACTGGTAAACAGAATGTGAACAACTCAAGTGTGACCCATCACCATTAACTGTTGCCTTCTGCAATGTATTTAAAGCACCATGATCTTATGAACCTCCCTCCAATGAAGAGAGCTGTTCAGAGGTCACCTTAACCCATTCTCATGAATCAAAACATCAGCAATGAAATGCCTCCTCAACAAGCAGCTATAATCATCCTTTGGTGGCTCAGAAATTAAAGATTGGTCGTACTGTGGTATTCCTGTCCCAAAGAACCAAGAAAAGAGGGACTGAGTAGCACCTGAGACCACCTCTGGCTATTCCATCACTATTCAGTCTTTGCTTCACTCAGAAGACTCTATCTACAGCTAAGTCTATTATTTTAAAGATACTTGACTTAGAAACTGCTCAATACCATCCACACAGCTCAGCTCTTCACTTGGGTGCTAGAAGACTTGCCTTGTCCATTAAAAAGAAGATCAGAAAGAATATCTAAAAGAGGAGGGAAAAGGGAGATGAGGACAGAGGCAGTAACTGAATGATGAACATCCATTAAAAAAAAAAAAAAAAAGGAATGTGGAAAAATCTAACTCAAAAAAGACAATGAGGACGGGCAATCTAAGAATGTCATAATGGTCAGAGTATCCTCTGTTGGTGGAATAGATCCTTTTGGACCAGAAATAACTCCACAGCTGGATAAAGGTGTCTCCCATGACAAGGCACATACAAATTACAGAGCTTCTTAGACCAATATAATCCAGGACAAAAACAACAACAAAAAGCTGCTCCATTTTTCTTCTTTATCTCAACTCAAATAGGATAAAAAAATATTGTAATACTATCATTTATCTTAGTTTTCTTAAAAGGTATTTGGTTTTATTTTCACTTTGTATTTTACTTTTGCCAAGAATTTCAAGATACTGGCAGGTAGACATATGTGTCTCATTCCATACATTTGGGATCAGCCATAAGAAAACAAAAATCTGCTTTCTGTAGAAATTATAATGACTCCAAGTCGAGTTCCTTCAAAACAAAATATGCTTTTATACCTGATGATAAAATCTTAGCCCACTAGCTTAGGTGGATGTTTTCACATGGCAAATAACAGTAAGTAATGATTTTTTTCTTTTTTTCGTTTTTCGAGACAGGGTTTCTCTGTGTAGCTTTGCACCTTTCCTGGATCTCACTTTGTAGACCAGGCTGGCCTCGAACTCACAAAGATCCACCTGCCTCTACTTCCCGAGTGTTGGGATTAAAGGCGTGCGCCACCACCGCCTGGCCTAAGTAATGATTTTTAGAGTAAGAATAAACATAACTAATTTAATCGAATCTCCTTTTTTTCTCTTCCAAAGGCCTTAGAATTCTGAAGTTGTGATAAATAGGTGATATTTAATCAACTCTTCATATTACAAATAAGAAAATCTTTCTATTTCCTATGGTCAGATCAGAGACTCTTCTCATACCCTCTTCTAACTTACATTCAAGCCCCAACATTCCATTCTCTACTTGTAGGATTTTGGAGTTTTTAGAAGTTTGTTCTTGATATGGACATGAACTACACTTGGCCAGAAATCCACACTACTGAAATCTACTACTGTCCTTGTCAATTTCTTTCTACAACACCTCTGAAATTCAAAACTGACCAAAAGAGCCCCAAAACAAGAATGCAGTATTAACTCCAATATCCAAAATTATTTATATTCACCTACAACTGGGCTTTGATGAACAGCTTTTATAGCCAATCTTCCAAAGAGGTAAATTTGGTAGCTTTTATCTTTCTGAAAGAATGTAACTACTCCATTAGATTCTAGATAAAAGAACAAATGAGGCATAAGAAAAAAAAAAACAGTCCTAATACTTCATATCTCTGAATCTTTCTAAATAGAACATGACAGGAAAACACTTTCAAGTAGGAAAACAACTGAGAACCTCTGAAACATCACTCCACATTTTGCTTTTGCTTCCCAGCTTTTCTTTAACAAACCAGACCGAGGTATACAGACACAACACTTGCAAAGCAAAGAATATGCATTTAATTTGTAGGAACGTCACCATGCTCCTCAGCCTTTCTCATCTGACAAGGAATTCTAGAGCCAAAGGAATGAGCCCCCTGAAATTGGCCCAAGCACCTAGATGGCACTCCTGCACTTTATGCAAGTCAAGGGATAGTATTGCTAATAAAAAAAAATAAAATTAAAAAAAAAAACGTGAGTACAGCGCCCAGACCTATAGGATAAGATAGCCATAGATGCGGATGCACATGCAAGAGCCTTACTGGAATGTGAAGGAACCAAGAGGAGACAAGGACTCAGGCTTGAGAAAGAAAGGGGGCAGAATGCAGGTGAACACTCTGTATTTCAGTCAGCCTGAAGCTCCAAGGAATATGAATTCTACACACAAACAAACATGGGTACATAGAGGCATATTTGTCACAAAATATACTTTTAAGATTATTTTTATTTATGTACATGTGAAGGTGCATATGCATGTAGGTATTCACCAAGGTCAGGAAAAGGAGTCAGATCCCTTGGAGCTAGAGTTACAGGGGCTTGTAGGGTACCTGGCATGGTGCTGGGATTCAAACGTTTGTCCTCTGGAAGAGCAGCAAGTGCTCTTAGTTATGAGCAATCTCTTTGGTCCATGAAATACATTTTTGTTTAATGGATTATTAGTTTGATTTATAGATTTATATTTATTATTTTTAAATTAAGTATAGGGTGTGGTACTACTATGTGCACCTAACCGTAGTGTTTACAAAGCCTAAGATTCCCTGGCACTGGAATTACAGGTGGCTGTGATGTGGTCACCAGGAACTGAACTCAGGGTCCTCTGCAAGAGGAACACAGGCTCTTTACTCCTGAGCCATCTCTCCAGCCCCTGATTCAAAACTTTTTATATATTTGAAACATGTGTCTCTTCTGTCCCTTAGAGGGTTTCTGTCCCTTCGAGAAGATTTAAACTTAGAGGAACTCAAGACTGGGCACTTACAAAAAATAAAAGCTAGCAATAAATTTTTCAAAATGCTACAGTCCTCCTTATCATTCCAGCCAGTGAGGGTGAACATCCATATACAGAGTAGACGAGAGGTTTGAACTCTGCTCAGTTCATAGATACCTTATGGAATGAATTCCTTACTCCATTAAGTGAGCTTTTCATGCTTAAAAATCACTGTTTTTCATACACAAGGAATACTGATTTAATCAAACCCCTCCAACTGGAATGCTACAACAACAACAAAAATCATCCTTTCTAATGTGAGAAACGTTGCTTCTACAGAACCTATTGAGAGATGGCTAGTCTTGACTCTTAACATAGCACCTTCTTGTACATGCTCATTTTATGAGCAAACTCTAGAATCTAGTACCCATGTAATCACACTCTACTTCACAACAGAACTGTGCCCGAGATAAACTACCACCTCAAGGTTGTCACTTTTCAAGTACAAGTCAGAATATAAGTATGTTTGTCCAAGGAAGAGACTATGATTCAGAGAAAAGAATGTGAAGTATCAGAAATGCCTTTTCCCTAATGTAATAGCAACCCTTGAATTTGGAAGTAAATATGAGTCCTTGGTTTCTGGTGGGAAAGAGAAAAGGAACTGAGTAGAATTTGAGAACAGATGACAAGGTCACTGTAGTAATAATAATAACAACAATACTAATAACAGAATCACCTATAAGAACATGGTAGTATTATTAAACTTGCCATTTAGCAAACAAAACATGTTAACTGAAACATTTGTGTCATATTTCTCTCCTATAAGTTCACCCCTATGGTCTCTTCCACTGTAAATAAAAAGTTATAGTTATCCATTACAACATCCTGGAAAAGTTAGGCCAGGAACTCAAGAACAGTGCTCACCCAGCTTTGCACAATCAAGGCTCCTTCTGCACAGTCCTGCTGCTGACTACTTCTCAGTGTGAACCTACTTAAACTAGAGAGAAGAAACAGCCTAAAACCAGAAAGTAAAGAGCCCTGTCTGAAGGCCTGTCACCTGTACAAAAGTGAAGTGAGAAGCTGACAAAAAAGCATTACACACTATTTTTGGACAAATTTCAGATTAGGTCATGCAGTAGAACGAAAGTAGATAGCATATTTGTTTAGGAAAGATTAACTTAAATCAGTGGAAAAACCTATAAATCCTTTTAAGCTATAAACCAAGAGCATCCAACTACATGAACTGGTGGTAGTCTGCCTGGGCCCAGCTGCTTTCTGCAGCCTCAGAACAAATACCATCCCTCTCATTTGGCATTCGATTTTAAGACTGGCAGAAGGGGTAGTGAACCAAAGGCAAATTTTATTTATTTAAATTTGAAGCAAATCTTTGCCTATTCTCAATTTTGTTTTACTGTTCTGCTTTTTAGTTAAAGTATATGATTTCAAGTTCAGAGCACATCTAAAATATTCAATATGACATTAAGTTTATTATAAAGTTAAAAACTTACCGGAGAAGGAATGAAGGCTTCGTGAAACTTCTTTGGATTAATTCTCAATACACCCTTTAGAACAAAACAAAACAAAAATCTGTGAAAAATCTAACTCGCTGGATAGTTATGATTTTCCTCTGTATGCTGTTCTCTGATAAAAAGTTCTTAAACAATCTGATTCTGAAAACAAGTTAGATATATGAGAACGATGGGTTAAATGCATGAAAACTGATTGAGGCTGGTGTGTCAAACACCAGGTTCAAACACTGAAAGCTCAGACTGACGCCCTGCTGTGATGGGCAAAGCTTAAGACAGAACAGCACTTGGCAGACCAGGAAATGACAACTACTGTCTTCACATTAAACCTTGACTTGAATAAGGCTATCTGGAGACTAGGCCTCACATTAGCTGTCCGTTTGCTCTCTCAGTTCCATGACCTCTGCACAACGGCACGTTTCTGCGGCTATTTTTCAAACTGGTTTCTAACTGGATACTTGGCCTCAAGGAACTGGATGCACATATTTTACTATGGTCCCTCTGCAGAGCCGAATGAGTTAATAATTCAAAATGGTTCATAACCAGCTCTTAGTGCAAACGGCAATGCTAGCTCCACAGCTAGGCTGCCCAGTCTGCCTTCAACTTCAAATGACTCCAGCACCAAGTCAAGGTCTACTTCTGTTTATGTACAGGGGTGCAGCTGGGGGCAGTCCAGTCCTCAACGGCAGTTCAGTGCTGTGGGTCTTTTCAGGAAACCATAACCTCCCTAGATTCCAGCTGCACTCACAGGCAGGCGACTGGGACACGTGGAAGGAAGAAGCTGTTTTCCTAACAACACGACTCAAAGGATAACTTGAGAAAGTGTTTAAATAACATTTCCCACTAAAATGAATGACTCAAAGACACATAATTCACAAGATAGGTGAAGGCATAAAAGTAAATGGAAAATAATTTACTTCTTTCACTGGTGTTTAAATTACAAGTTTCCATGCCATGGTACACATCTTAACACACCAATTAGAATATAACAAATGATCACTCAGTCCTTAACAATTTGTCAAATAGTGATTATGATCAAAACCCGAAACAGACCACATAGGGTGCTGAATAATAACTATGCTTGGTCCCTTGAGAAAGAAAATGTGTGGAATGCTCTGAAGTTACAGCTACAGCATACTTTCAGCCAGGACACCATGAAAGGCTCAGGAGATGGTATATAGTCCTAACAGAAAATCAAAAGGTAAAGGTAAGCCGGAGGGAAGGACAATAGAGGTGTAGTGTTAGCAAAAGCAGGCAAAAGGTCCAACAGTCACTCTTCCCCATCCTGCCAGAACTCTGCTTACAGATACAGAAGGAGGGGCCAGGAGATATGGCTGACAAGCTGCCCCAGGCTTCCTTTTTAAAAGTGCTGAAGCAAATTCACTTCTTTTTTTTTTTTTTTTTTTTTTTTTTTTTTTTTTGCAAATTCACTTCTAAGGCAATTGTTTCTTCCTGAAGTTTCCTTCAGGAAAAAAATTTAACAATTTTTTCTACATACTCATACACTCAACAAATACTTTCTGGCAACTAGTTTGACAGGCACTATGTACCATGATGAGACTACAATAGGGAATAATGGAGAGTCGTTGGGGGAAAGCCTTCGGTGAACTGAAACAGGATTTTAAGCATTTCATTTTCCGATTTCAGACACCCTTTTCTAACCTTTTTTTTTTTAATTCCTATTCTTTTATCATCTCCCTCTCAGTTCAGTGAAGGGTTATAGCCTCTTACTTTGAATGTGCCTTTAACTGCAGAACACTGAGAGAAGCCAAGGCTGGGCTCAGGGGAAAGACACACATTATTCAGGTCTGCATTTAGGCTTCACTTAAAAGAAAATATATTAAAAGCACCAGAAAGCTCTTGATTCTTGATTCTCTATCCCAAACCTCACAATAGATTAAAGCATAGAGCTTCAGATCTGCATTTGGAAATCTGACTTAAGAACTGGATGTCAGGAACAGACTCCAGAGAGAACAGATCACACGTAGAAACAGGCAACTCCAACCAGGTCCTCAGCAGACCAGAGTTGTTCCTATAGCCTGAAAGAAGAAGGTAAGAGTAAAGTCTGTCAAGAAATAGTCTTCTAGTTCAAAGAGTCATCCAGCAGAGGATGTCTCACCCAAAGGAGGCATTTCTGTCTTTCCAGAACTCACCCAATTCCCTATCTTTCCTTTTGTTCAAACTTTTCCAAGTCTGGAGCTTGATCAGTGATCAAGAAGATCATGTACTTCCCACCCTGTTCTGAATGCTCCTGAAACTTCTTACCTGTTCAGAACCTGGCTCTGCTCTAATGTCATTGGTTCCTTTGGGTGCTGTCAAAGAAAATGTCTCAAGGATGGCGATGACTGTTTTCCCATAATGGATTTAAAATTAGTTTGTTCCTATATTCTTTCTCGAAAACCCTTTTGAAGTTCACGCCACAGACTTGGTACAGCTTCTGCCTTCCTGATCATGGCACCAATTCACTAGTATTTTGACGAAAGGCCACTGCCTTCCCTCCTATCCCAATCCCTATAAACATTCAGAAGCCATATCACTAACCAAACCACTCAGGCCACCTTTGTCTCCACTCATCCCAGAGACCCTTTCCACTGACTGTCCCCTACTGTCAAGTTACTTCAACACAAGAAGTCCAGGATCATCACTCTTTCCAATTGGAGTCGTCTATAATTCCGTCTCACTTACCATGGGAATTCCAAATAAAAGGCCAGTTTCACTAAGACCTCCATGCCACAGCCCATAAATCTATCTCCAAAGAATTTACCAACCACTATCCTTCTACTATGGTTACTTACCTCCTTGGCTAGCTAGTAGTCTTTACCTGCCATTATCCCTTAGCTTCACAAAACCTTGGGCCTTGGGTCCCCATTTCCTCTTATACACAATCAAAAAGGCCTATCTCTCAAGTGACCGCAACTATTTGTCTTATCCTTGCCAATACCCAAGGACCAGAATGCCACTGAAGAAAATTAACACACAAATGGTCTGATTAGTCTACCTTGACAATCACAAATACATTTTATAGTATTCCTGAAACACTTAAAACTAAGAAATTTCACACATAAAAATGTTTCCAGATTTTCTTGAAAAATAATCCTAAGATGTACAACTGCTGATAGCTGTCTCCACAGGACAGCAACCACCTCAGTTGAATTACAGATGTTCCTCTGACAGTAATTAAAAACAATCTCAAATACTACTTATATGGGCAGAATATGGGCCATGCACTTTTAAAAGCTAATGAATTAACTTAAATTAAATTAGCTATGACCTAATTTAACTCCCACAACTATGATACAGATACTACTTTCTTCATTTGTTACAGATGAGGTGACTGAGCACTGAGGAGGTAATTCTGGAGAGTCTGGTTCCAGACTCCAGGCTCCCAACTGCCTCTTGGCTACAGTCATCACCAGAGCCTCCTCACACATTTACACAGCCCCCAAACCAGCACATTTCCAATTTGTCTTCCTTAGCTTGACTAACAACAACAAGATCAGGCCTTCGCCTGATGCACTCAGGTGCTTAGGAATCATCCTAGATTTCTCCCTCTGCCTCCCTATCCACATCTAATCCTCAGCATGTTGTGTCGGCTCTAGTCCACAGCCATTCACTTCTGTCCTCCCGGTCACCAGGCTGCGTTCTTCCTACTTAATACCCTTTGGTGACTTCCCATTGTCCTCTGAATGAAATCCAAGTTCCTAACACAGTCTCAAACCCTAAATGACCTCACTGCTGCCTAACTCTCCCTTTGTTCCCTTATGTCTCAAAAGGCTGCTTTTTTTCTTGATGCTCAAAAACATCAAGTCTTCGGCTTGCCGTTCTTCCGCTCACTGATCTCTCTATCTATATAATCTTTTTTGAAGGCTGAAAATGGCTGTCTCGTTCTTGCCCTTCAGGTCTCACCTACAGGATAATCTCACAGAAGTCTTCCCTAACCACACGATGTACAGTGGCTTCTATCTATTCTCTCTTATCTTTCTCTCTGAACAATGATCCAGCTTATAATTTCTGTCATTAATATAGTTATTTTTGCCTACCTCCCCAGTGACTTTTCTAGTGCTCATTCCTGAATGCTTGACATTACCTAGGCTGTTAAGAAATGGTTCTTAAGTTCATTAATTAGCTTATGTCTGCAGAGTTGAAGTTCTCCCTTTGTCTCTGGATCCTAACTCTGAATGCTGCCTCTCTTCATAAGTATTCCTTCCATCCTGTCACCTCTACTGTTCCCGTCTTTAATACACACTCAAGCAGACCTCAATCTATTCCCCTTTATGTATGTGGGTGTTTTGACTGCATTTCAGTGCACCATGTGCATGCAGTGCCTTCAAAAGCCAAAAGAGGGCAGATCCTGAGTCTGGAATTACAGACTATTGGAAGCCACTCTATGGGTGCTGGGATTGAACCTGGGTCCTCTGGAAGAGCAGCCGGTGCTCCTAACCACTGAGCCAACTCTCTAGCCCTTGACCTCAATCTTAACAAGGAGTGAAATTCCTAGAAATGAGACTGTCATGTCCTCTGTCTTCCTAGAATAGGGCTTTTCAGTAGTCCAACACAACATCTCACCAATATTCTATTCCAGAAAGAATCCTGACATCATGCCTCCAGTAGCTCTGGGGGCTCATTCTGGACTTCCACTAGTCAATGCATCATCTGGATTCTAAAAGACCCATTCTACCATCTCCCTGCCCACGTCACTTTGGTTATCCCTTACTCTAGACCTCCTTCCAGGCATGGCCATCATGCTCTCATCTCTTACAGCATCTCCCATAACAACCAACCAATACTGTACCTAAGCACAGAGTAATAACACACTGACATGAGAACTGTTTATTAAGAAACCTACATGAAAGCCGGGCGGTGGTGGTGCACGCCTTTAATCCCAGCACTCGGGAGGCAGAGGCAGGCGGATCTCTGTGAGTTCGAGGCCAGCCTGGGCTACCAAGTGAGTTCCAGGAAAGGCGCAAAGCTACACAGAGAAACCCTGTCTCGAAAAACCAAAAAAAAAAAAAGAAAAAGAAACCTACATGAACAGAATCATGTTTTATTGCAATTCATTTCCAAATACAGAAAAGAGGTTTCTTTGGTCACTGTGGTCTCCTCTTACCTATAAAACAATGAAATCTCAAATTTTTGTCATGGCATTAACTAATACCTGTACCAATTTTTAAGCTCCCTATTATCAATAAAAGACTTTTCTCTTAATGGGGAAAAAGGAGGTCCTGATATATTTTATATGTGAATACAAAAGTTGACAGATATTTCTAAGTATATCTGATATGCTTAATTTTCTCCAATGGCATTAAAATATCACTTCTTGTCTAGCTTTTTACCTTACCCAGACAACTACACAGAAAGTTTGTATCCAAAAGCAGATGTACTCTGTTTCTCTGCCTATGAAAATCTTATTTACAATGTTGTATATTTCTCATGGTGACCTCATATCTGGAACCCATTCCTCATCCCATCTGCAGAGAACAACTGTTCTCATATGTGGGGGGTGGAGGGTGAGAGGGCCTCTGGCTGTGGAGGCTTATGATGTCATAGGCCAGGAGGAATCACTTACAAACTCCTGGGAATATGAGCTGTTATATTGATCAGATCTTTTGTTTTGTGTTAATGCCAGCAAAAAGTCACTTCAAATGCAAAAATTAAAAGGAAGCAAAAACTAATACTATTACAGAACACTGTTCTAACCCTATCTCATAAAGGTGTACATCTATAATCAAAATCCTAAGCTATTTTTCTTTCAAGTTCCAACAACTGAAGTTCTCTTCACTTTTCTTCAAAAGGTAGTCTCTTGATCTTTATTCAGCCAGTAAAATATATATTTATGTATATGTGTGTGTGTGTGTGTGTGTGTGTGTGTGTGTGTATATATATATATATATATATATATATATTCAAAGTAAGTTTATTAAGCTTCAGCCAAGTCCTCTGCACTAGGCTAACCTGTAGAATATGCATGACCATACCACTAAGGAAAAGAACAGGCTATTTGGGGAAACATAAAAGCCAAACAAAGGTAATAGTTTCAACATGTAGACAACAAAACTGACTTCATAAAGGTAGTAACCAACTCAGCTTAGAGAAATGAGGGGGACATTTAAGGGCAGACTGACCATGGACTGGCAAGGCAAGCATGATTACCACACTTTAGGGGGAGGAAGCAACCAGAACAGCAAGGGCAAAGTCTAGGTGGAGTCCTATATTCAATTTCACTTTTGTTTGTTTGGTTGTTGTTGCCGATGGTGGTGGTGGTGGTGGTGGTTTAGATTTTGTTTTGTGAAACAGGATCTCACTATGGAACTTGCTATATAGATCAGGCTAGCCTCAAACTCACAAAAATCTGCCTGCTTCTGCTTCCCAAGTACTGGGACTATCATCAGAAGCTACTACACCAAGCAAGCACAGGTTTTAGAGGAAAAAATCTACAAGTCCAAGATAATCAGAATGTAGCACATTCCTGGGAGGGGTGACAGGAGACAGCAATGAGAAAGACACACCAAGACCTCACACAGGAACAAGGAGAGCCAGGACACTTGCAGGGAAAGTGAAGTATATGGATGCCAAACCATGAAAAGCAAGCAAATACATTAATGAAGGAACAAGTATCTAAATGTGGTTTCTCCTCTCCTAAGAGAGACTTTTCAAAGACCTCCAGAAGAAAAAAAGCCAATGGTATTCCTAAATCAAAAAGACCAATTGATTTGTGAAAAACTAGTAATGTCTACCTCAATTGTATGTGCTATGGACCACAGGTATGGAGAGGAGATAAATCCAGAGAAACTGAGATCTATTGTTTGAATGAATCTTCAGTCCAAAACACAATTGAATTTGAGCTTTCAGAATGAGAAAATATGGGACTCAGTCAACATTGTTGTGTCTTCCTTGTGTGTGTGTGCAGGCCAGCAGTCAACATTGAGTGTCTTCCTTGATAACTCTCCACCTGGCTTTTCAAGATCAGTCTTTAAATAAACTTGGAGCTAGCAGGTAGCTAGCAAGTCCCAGATACACACACTCCTCCCAGCTTTCATGTGAGTGCTAGGGATCAAACTCAGGTCCTCATGTTTGTGTGGTAAGCATCTCCCCAGACCTCACTCAATAATTTTAAGTGAGTCAGGTACCACATGACAGTATTTCTATCCAAGAATTATAGAACAGGCTTAATTCAAAGAAGGCATGCTTTGGCCCGGCTTCCTTCTCTAGTCTCGTTACCTACTAGCTGCCTTGGACGTCGTGCCCAAGGAAACCTAAGCTGCCTTATCCCACACTGTTTCACAAGTTCCCCTGTAGCACTCTCCTAACAGGAAGTGTTCCTGGCTCAAAGATGGATGTTCAATGAACATCTGTTCAGCCATACCAATGAACAGCCCGTGAACAGATTATGCAAACTACAAAGCATTCAATAACTACTGTTTACTGTTTCCT
The DNA here is from genome assembly GCA_902168425.1 of Peromyscus attwateri. Classification (NCBI taxonomy): domain Eukaryota; kingdom Metazoa; phylum Chordata; class Mammalia; order Rodentia; family Cricetidae; genus Peromyscus; species Peromyscus attwateri. Next base: position 8,906 of record CABHPP010121004.1, on the reverse strand, counting down.
TTACAACTTTACCCATTTTTCTCAGTCATTCAGTATTCATGTGCTTCAAGCACACTGAACAATTCAATGTTTGGTATAGTCCAACCCCACTTCCCACTTCTGTCTTAGCAGCTCACACTGGTTATTTCATTTGGAAAGCTCATTTTCTTATATTTATTTGCTCAACTGCACCAATCCCCAGCATGGCTCACATAGCTCTCTCCCAATAAAATTCCTAGGCAATACTGACATGAGCTACAAAGGCTCTCTCTTCTCACATCTCAGAAGTTTGCCTACAAGAATCTAGTGGTACTTACCGCTCGACACATACTGCAGGTTTAAGAAGCAAAAACTCTGCACCATGTGAAAGTACCCAGCATAGAACAGGGAAAAGTTTAATACACAAGACTGCTGCCATCCCATATATTCAGGGGATAAACAGCCTGTAGGTTTAAGCACCTGGATAAGAGTTCCCCTCTTCAAGCCTTCCGAAACATCCTCCTTGGACATGTAGGTTTCAAATATGCTCTTTTTCTTCCCTCGCATGGACTTGTTCTTTGACTTTTTGTCACCTGGCGAAGCACCAACACCATGCAGGCCAGCCACAGAGGACATACCTAGAAACATGAGGCAACAATCAACCCTTTGCTCAGTTAACCAGCTCTCCATTTCTTTTAACTGAAGGTTTATGTCTTCACTATTCTTCTTGTTGCTCCTGTTATCTATAAAGGCCAGAAGGAGAATGAACTTTTCCAGTGATGATTTCAAACAGTCACAAAAAGGAAAGAATGGGTAAGACAGCAGAAATAAAACAGACTTTATTAAATAAATAAATAAATAAGACCTTAGGTTTTTTTGTTTGTTTGTTTGTTTGTTTTTGTTTGTTTGTTTGTTTTTGTTTTTTTCGAGACAGGGTTTCTCTGTGTAGCTTTGCACCTTTCCTGGAGCTCACTTGGTAGCCCAGGCTGGCCTTGAACTCACAGAGATCCGCCTAGCTCTGCCTCCCGAGTGCTGGGATTAAAGGCGTGCGCCACCAATGCCCGGCTTAAGACCTTAGTTCTAAGTGAGCACTACTCTATGCATGAAGCAAAATCTGAATAATGGGTCTGGTATGCTTTGCTATTTCTAGATACAAACCCTTTAAAAATAGGAAATGTTGAAAGACTATCCCATTTCTGGAGGAAATAAAATGACTGTACAACAATCAACTGAAACAAGACCATACCTAATTCTAGGATAAATAACACCAAAGAATATTTAACAGTTCATTAAAAGAATTAGTCTCCCTCAATACAAAGAATTCCCTCCATCTCCACACCCAGTCCATTTATATTTCAAGTCTCCAGTTGCCAAGGCAAGCTCCATTTTCTTCTCAATACCTCTGGGGGTCCCCTGAGGCCGAAGGTTCAGCTTGTAGTCAGGATGGTTCATTACTGGTTCCAAGGTGACCTCTTCTCTCCAGATCCAGGAACCCACTACTATTCAGCTCAGAGTTCTTCCTGCCTTGAGCAGCTCAGTTGTCACGAGCTAAAATAAAAAAGAAACTATGACTAGAGAACAGTTGCCTGTGGTTTCCTTTTTCCCTTGGAAATTTAACACTTAGATGGCAACAGCAGTATGGTGTTCTCCTGGGGCCTGGTGTCACACTCTTCTGGGTAGTTATACCACCTGTGCTGCATATCTCTCCAAGGTCTTCACCCTCAAAGGTACGCTACATTGCTCCTATGGAGCACTTCAACTAAAAAGTTTCCATTAATGGGGCAATGAAGTAGAAAATAAGAAATTAGGTAACTATATAGCTTGTGAAATGAACAAAAAACAGGAAATAGGGTTTTAAAAGATGATTAAAAAAAAGATCTGGAATCTAAAAACTGTAATGAAATAGGTACCAGATGAAAGCTTAAGAATATGCGACCCTATTGCTGAGCCCTGGCCACCACCTGGACAATGAACACACCACCACAACTACTTTTTCATCTCTACCGCTGGTCACCAGTCCTGGAGTTAAATCTATACTTGCAAACTACCAAATCCTGCTAGGCAACCACTTCTCCACAAAATAGATTAAGATGTCATTTTGAACCATATCTTCTACTCCTCAAATTTCCTTCCTACAATCCTTACCAAATGATCGAAGTTTTCTTTAAACTAAAACTGTTATTAACTCAGAGAAGAGACAAAACAAAGATAAAGGTAACAGTCCACTTAGGGCCACATGAACTGATTGGAAGATAAAGTTAATCCAAATACAAGGAAGAAAACAAAAGAGATATCCTCACAGTAACAAAAGGGGGTAGGAAAAGATCAGAGAGGATCTAGGTTGTCTGAGGGTTATTACAGAAATGTACTCATTCCCTCATTAATTTAACAAATACGTGCAACGCACAATAGTTAGCAAGATGAAAGATAAATGGTCACTAGGGTTAAAAAGTCATATGGGCACAGCAATATACATCAGGAAGTGATAGCATCCTGGTTTTCAAAATATCGATAACTGTATAGAGAACCTTGGGAAAGTTTTTAAGAAAGAGCTAAGACATTAAGATGTGAGGAAAGCATACTTCTGGCACAAGGAAACAAAAATCAGCATGCAAACAGAAAAACACAGGCAGATTCTTGCAACATTAATTCCATTTGGCTAGAGTCCTGTCTATATGGAGGAAGGCAATGGCAAGGAAATTAAAACAAGTTGGAAGGTCTAGAAAACAAGCTGAGATTTTCAAAGGCACTGGGGAGTTTCTGAAGCTTGAATGAGCACAAGAGAACAACAGAGCAAAGCTGTTTTAGGAAAAGCCATGTTGGCACAGAAAGGCCGAACTCAATGGAATAGAGACAAGCACCTGCACCTTGTGGAGAAACGTGAGGCAGGACCACAGGAACGGCTAGGACTGGAGTGATAAAGTGGACACTGACAACAGAGGACTCTGACATGGTCCTCCATAGCTCTGGCTGACTCGCCTGGCAACCAGGAGGACCTGAAGCACAACCAGCATGGAAATTGAGTAGGTTCCTAGTGATGAAGCTCGGCGTTAGGGCTGCCCTAGTGTTAGAAAAGATGGTAACTTCTATTTGGGGTACTACATGTGCATGTGGAATAATCCAACAAATACTAGAAAAGTGGAACATAATCTATAGGGAGACATTACCCAGCTATTACCTAAAGATGAGAATGGATAACAAGGGTCCACTGCAGCAGAGAAGGGAGTAAAATGAAGGATAATCAAGTAACCTTTACATTCCCATGAAGCAGAGACAGAGGCCCTGTGGCCCTGGGCAGGGACTGAGCACTCCTGACAAATCAGTTAGAGCTGCATTACAAATGCAAAGAAGTAGAAAATATAACAATAACAACAACAAAAACAAACAACAATAAAAATATAAAAATAAAGACATAGAGCTGGGCGGTGGTGCGCACGCCTTTAATCCCAGCACTCGGGAGGCAGAGCCAGGTGGATCTCTGTGAGTTCGAGGCCAGCCTGGTCCACAGAGCGAGTTCCAGGACAGGCACCAAAACTACACAGAGGAAACCCTGTCTCGAAAAACCAAAAAATAAAATAAATAAAGACATAGAAAAGAGCTAACAAAGTCAGTTAATAAGAAAACAAGAAAAAGGTTTCCAAAGGAAAATTCATGATCAGAATGTGTTCCCACAGTAAGTCTGAGCACAACAGCAGCGTCAGGTTGGGTGAGAGGCTGAAGTAAATTGTTAATCAAACAACAAGAGCCAGAACTAAGAATGGGCTCTGTGGTGATCTGAATAAGAATGGCCCATATATGTGAATGTTTTGTTACCAGGAAGTGGAACTCTTTGATAGGATTACAAGGATTAATAGGTGTGGCCTTATTGGAGAAAGTATGTCACTGGGGGTGGGCTTTGAAGTTCCAAAAACCCACACCAGGCCCAGTTCTCTCTCTTTCTCTGCCTACTGATCAGCATACAGCTTCAGCACATGCCTGCACACGGCCATGCTACCTGCCGTGATGACAATGGACTAAAGCTCTGAAACTGTAAGCAAGTCCCTCATTTAAATGCTTTCTATTACACGAGTTGCCGTGGTCATGGTGTCTCTTCACAGCAACAGAACACTACCTAAAACCGGCTCCTATATATCAATCCTGACACAGTGAGGAATTCAAAATTAAGCAGAGATACTAGCAGTCAAAGAAAGTGGGATACAGAGGCCCAATTCAAATATCCCCAGATCAGCAGCATCTGTAGTCTCCTCACTGTGGAAACCAGAGTCCTGTCATTTCACCTCAGAAGTACACACGTTTGGTTGGGTTCACCATTGCATGTCAGTGGCTCCCACAGTGCCTAGAATACGGGCCTGACCAGTCCCATTTCTTAAACAGGTGAGTGTGTTTCCATGAACATCAGTAAGAACAGCAAGGGAAACAGGATCATTCAGAGAAACCACATTTTTAAAAAGTCTGCAAAGAGCAGGAAGAGAACACAGGATTTAGGCAACAAAAGAAAAAGATAACTAACCAGAAACTTTACCTTCCTTGTAGCATTGTTGTGAAGGCTCATGAATCCTGGAGGAACCCTCAATACTCCCCTGACAGACTAAAGGAACACGACAATTTCCAGAATGAGAAACAATGATAACAACACCTAGAAAGGGGATCCCACCATGGACATGGCCAGTCTTTAAAGAGTTGGCTAGGGCTGGGATGAACCAGCAGTACCAACATGGTACCTACCTAAAGGCAGGCACGACAAGGAATGGAAAAAAGACACTACACTTGAGAAAGTAAATCTGAGACAGCTCATGAGAACATGAAGTGATATCTTGAGACCCCCTGGCCTCTAAAGTTGGCACAACACACAAAGCCCAGCCTATTAGAACAGAAGACAAATTACAACAACACATACATAGGAAATATGGGAAGTGGGAAGGAGCCAAAGGCAAACCAGGTACCTACAGCCAAAACTTGAAAAAGCAAGGTCCCACAAAGTACCAGTGACACACTTGAGGAGCTGAGAACGCCTGAATTTTTGTACTTTCTCACTCATATTAGCCTAGTCTCACCTCTCAGGAGCAGCAAGGCCAGATGGATTCGTGAAGCTGTGCAATGAAGGGAAGAAAGGAGTAAAGTCAAAAGATACTTTCTTAATTAATTAATGACAAGCTAAACTCTGCAGAGCTGAGAAGCTGACAAGAAGCAAGACCTGGAAAAAGTAAAAGAGGGCAAAACTAATGCAATAATAAAGTTGGGGAAGGAGAGAGAGCAAAATATATCTCACTGAAAGCAAAAACAAAAAACAATTCTATTACTAATCTCTGACAAACACATAGGTTAATCAACAAGCAGCATTAAGCTACTTAACATCATCTTAAGAAAGCCAATGGCTTCCTATTTCATAGCACATGCTGAAAAATTCATTTTGAATCAAGTATGTTTAAAATGAGAGACAGAGATGAGGGAGGGAGAAACAATGAACCAAAATGGTGGAAGAAGGAATTTGGCAAATATTATCCCCCAGAACAAAAACAGTAAAACTGTACAAAACTATTGAAATAATGTAAAGATCTAAATACTGACTAAAAACACACATTGAACTGGAATGCTGGTTCCTCGTAAGAACAGTACAAGTGTGTGGTATGTGGTGCTTCGGATGGAGGCTCTTACCACCCATGGCTGCTCCAATTCTTGTGGGGCAGAATTCCTACTGAAGAGACACACTCTGACAGCTGCAGTTACAGTGCTGAGGAAACTGAGTCCACATGGAGAAGAATGTAGTCAATTCCACACATGGGGGTGGGGGGCGATAAACAACAGTGACTTCAGGGTCAAGAATTCAGGTGAGGCCAACAGCAATATTAACTCAAGTTTGCAACACCAGAAGTTTAACATGGGACAACAAAGGGATGACACAGGCAATCAGAACTTCTCAGGAGCTGAGATGAAGCATCCACAAGTCCCTAAGTCTGGTCTATAGAGGGTGGTGCACACCTGTAACACCAGCACTCAGGAAGATGAGTCAAAAGAATCAGAGTTTAAGGTAGGTTCTCCTCACACAGGTTCAAGCCAGCCTGACCCACATGAAACCATGTCTTAAAAAAAAAAAAAAAAAAACCTAAGGAGAGAGCAGGTGTGATGGCACACTCCTACAATCCAAGGACCAGGAGGCTAAAAGGCAATCTGGCATGGTGATGTGTGCCTGCAAACAACAGCAGTACTCAGGAGGCTGAGGCAGGAAAATTGCTGAGAAGTTGAGCCCAGCTAAGTCTACAGAAGTGAGACCCTGTTTTAGAAAACCAAAAAGGAATGAAGAGTAGGAGAAAGGGAACGGACAGATTAGGAGGGGAAGAAAAGAAAGAAATGAAAAGAGAGAAGGAAAATGAGAGAGAGAGAGAAAGAAAATATCAACTTTCTCCTGCTGGTCTAGAAGTCTATGCATGCACAAAACCATAAACATAACCACAAACATGAAGGAAAGGATATGGAAAATGCCACAAGGAATCACTTCAGGAATATGAAGCCTTACAAATGCAGAAAGAAAAACCCAGTGCAGAGCAGTAAACCATCTCAACTTAGAAATGTACTCCCAAGCCTCAGAAGAACCACCTACCAAGGGCGGCAGTCTCCTTTCAAAGAATCAAAACATAACCTGTGACCAGTCATACAATAACCACTAAGATATGCTGACCAATCATTGGTTGGCCACTCTCACAGATTGTTGATTGAAGGTCTGGTGGCTGGGTTGGCGTCCCAGTCCCACTGCTAGAAGCCTTGCCTGGTTATAGAAGATGGCTAGTTCAGACTCCATATCCCCCATTACTAAGAAGAGTCTTCCCTAGGGTCACTCTCTTAGATTCCAGAGAGCTTCCACTGCACTATGCTTCCACATCAAGCCCCAAATGCCCCCCAATTCCAGCTGTCTCTCCCAGTACTCTCTCCCTCCATCCTTCCCCCCACCCAGCCTGATCCCTCCTATTCCCATCCCCACTCATGCCAGTTCACCTACAACATCTATTCTATTTCCCCTTCCCAGATAGGCCCATGCCACAAGAGAGAGCCCACGCCTAACACTGCCTGGATGGCCAGGAACCACAGGCTGGACAGCTCAGAGACTCCAGAGAGAACCAAATACCACTGGGGGAAAATTCAACGAAATGATTACTAATGATGTTCTGCTATACTCCTATTTGTGCCTAGCCCAATTGTCATCAGAGAGGTGTCATCAGCAACTGATGGAAGTAGATGCAGCAGAGACCCACAGCCAAATACTAGACAGAGCCAGGGGACTCTGCCGAAGAGGAGGATGAAGGATTGTAGGACCCAGAGTGGTCAAAGGCACTATGAGATTACGACCCACAGAACGAACTAAGCATGGCTCATAGGGATCACAGAGACTGAATTGACAATCATGGACCCTGTATGGGTCTGAGCTAGGTCCTCTGCATATATGTTAGGTTGTGTAGCTGGGTGTTCTTTTGGGACTCCTAACAGTGGGAGTTGGGAGTGTCTCTGACTCTTTTGCCAGCTCTTGGGATCCCTTTCCTTCTCCTGGGTGGCCTCATCCATCCTTGATATGAGGGTTTGTGCCTAGTCTTATTGTAACTAGTTACACCTGGAAGGCCTGCTCTTTTTTTGAAGGGAAACAAAGGAGGAGTGAACCTAGGGCAGAGGGGAGGTGTGGAGGGGACTGGGAAACAAAGGAGGAGTGGATCTAGCGGATAGGGGAGGCGTAAGGAGGTCTGGGAGAAGTAGAGGGAGGGGAAACTGCAGTCAAGGTATTATGTACGAGAGAAGAATAGAGAAGAATAAAAAAGAAAAAAGGGGAGAAAAAAAGATATGCTGACCAAAGTAATTACTATAAAATCAGGCTGAAGGGGAGGTAGACATCTGAAAACTCACACTTCAGGAGAAAGAGACACTGGAATTAACTCAGCTAAGTTAGAAAAAAAAAAAAAAAAGGAAGGAAGGAAGATGGGCAGCCACCTCCAACTTTGAGAGGGAGAAAAGGTAAGCAGAGAACAGAATATACTATCAACAAAAGTCACAAGACAAGCAAAGAATTGGGAAAGTAAACTAAACAGAGAAAGGAATAGATTTAACAGTCTTAACAGTATGGAGGATCCAAGGTTTATAATTTATCCAAATAGGGCATCAAAGCAGCTATTACAAATCTGCCAAAAGAAACCATAATTTAGGTATAGTGACAATGACAGAATATCAACGGAGAGATAAACTATTTTTAAATGAATTAGAAGGCACTTCCCAAGTGGGAAATGCAATAACTGAAATGAAGAACTAGAGAAGCCCATAGCAGACTTCAGTTTACAGAAGAAATTTACTAAATCTAAAGATATACCAGCTAAGACTATCTAACCTGGAGAAGAAAACTGAAGAAAAATAATTTCATTCCAAAGCTGAAGCCTGTAACAGAACTTCACTCCATTGACTTATTTTAAACCTCAACTCCCTTAATATCCTTTGGACCAACAACTGAACAAACTATAAGAACATCCATGTGTGGTCCACCCTTTGGTCTCAGGAAGAAATTCAAACTTCTCAAATCCAGGCAGCACACAGACTCTTTTCCCCAGGCCCCTAAGCCAGTCTAAAAGCCAAACCATAGTTCTGCAGGCTCACTCAAGCCAGCACAGACCGGCTGGGACTGACTCTGCAGTCTCCAGGAATCTCCTGGAGAGTAATGGTTTCTCTCAGATTCTCTTGGACTATGGGGTATTTTCAATACAGAAACCCCACCTGCTACTTGAGAGGGTCCATTCTGTCTCCACAGGGTGACCACAGTCCAAGAGTAGAACAGAGGCTGCCCTACAAACCTTATAGAAATTAAAAGGATTATGAGGGACTAGGATATAAAAATATAAATAATTAGATGCCAATTAGAAAACTTACATGAGTAGAAAATTAATAGAAAGATACAGACTACTGAAACTGACTCAAAAATG
>CABHPP010121003.1:25867-39176 GCA_902168425.1 Peromyscus attwateri | reverse complement strand
ACAGTTGTGTGTAGCGACCTGAGGTTGATAATGGTATCTTCCTCTACCATTCTTCACTTTATTTACTGAGGCAGGGTCTTTCCCTGAATCCAGAATATGCCAATTCCACTACTCTAGCTGGATGCTTGCCCTGGGGACCCACTGCCTCTGCTTCCTGAGTGCTGGATTCCTGACTGGCTGTTGTGGGGGTTCTGGGGATCCAAACTCTAGTCCTCAAGCTTCATCTACTGAGCCATCTCTCCAGCCATGGTCTGTATTTTAAGAAATGCTCTCCCGTGGTATGGGTTAGCCTTAAATTTGCTAAGTATCCAAGGGTGACCATGAGCACTTGATCCCCCTGCCTCTACCTCCCAAATTCCAGAATTGCAAGAATGTCCACCCCACCTGGTTTAATATTTAACTTTTAAAAAACTCATTTTCTCGCATCCTTCCTTTCCTCTATAAAACAAAATGTCTATCCACCCACCAGCCAACACTGCTTTTGTTTGTTTTTAGAAGCAGGGTCTCAGAAAGCCCAAACTAGCCTTGAACTCCTGATCTTCCTGTCTCCACCTCATAAGCACTGGGCTAACAGGCATGTGCTATCATGCCCAGTCTTTTTATATTGTGTTAGGGATCAAATCCAGGCCTTCCTATTTGGCATTGTGATGTGTGTGCATATGTGTGTGCTGTGTGTGCTGTGTGCGTCGGTATGAAGGTGTTCATGTAGCACTGTGTGGGCATGAAAAAGCATGACTGGGGAGGTTGGAGAACACTCAGGTGTCGGTCCCTGTCTCCTACCTTGAGACAGGGACTCTGTTGTTCACTCTTGTGTATACCACGCTATCTCGCTGCAAGTTTCCAGACCTTCTCCCATCTCTACCCATTTCACCACAAAAGCACTGGAACTGCAAACACATGCTACTATGCCCCGTTTTACAGAGGTTCTAGGAATTTGACTCAGGTTGTCACACTCGGGTGGCAAATGCTTTATCCAGTAAGCCATCTTCTCATTCTCCTATTGGGCTCTTAAAAAAAAAAAAACCATAACTGTATTTACTTTTTTTAATTTAGTGTGTGTGTGTGTGTGTGTGTGTGTGTGTGTGTGTGTGTGTGATGGCATGGTGCAGAGGTCAGAGGGCAGCCCACAGGAGGTGTTTCTCTCCTTCTATCATGTTGGTAAAGTGTATCAAACTCGGGTCATTAGACCCCTCAGTAACACTGGACCACCTCACCAGCCCTGCCCCTCAAACACACACACACACACTGGCTTCTCAACACCAAACTCCAGCCTGGGAAAGGATTTGCCACCGGGCAATACCAGGGCAGGGAGCTGGGGCACCCACCTGTGGCCCACTTTTCGGGCATAGTGCAGGCAATTCTCTTTGACATGAGTCTGGAAGTAGGCAGAGCGACAGAGGACACCACACTCCGGGCAGCAGTAGGGGGACTTGTGCGCGTGGATCCGCTGGTGTGCACAGAAACTGCACTGGTTTGGCAGCAGCATCTGGCACACCTGGCATGTCTGGAAAACAACAGAAAGCCATGACACGGGTCGGGTGGAGTGGGAGACGGACTGTCATCAACACAGGTGGGGTGGAGTGGGAACGGACTGTCACCCACGGGTGGGGTGGAGTGGGAGACAGACTGTCACCCACGGGTGGGGTGGAGTGGGAACGGACTGTCACCCATGGGTGGGGTGGAGTGGGAGACGTACTGTCACCCACACGGGTGGGGTGGAGTGGGAGACAGACTGTCACCCACACGGGTGGGGTGGAGTGGGAGACGCACTGTCACCCACACGGGTGGGGTGGAGTGGGAACGGACTGTCACCCACGGGTGGGGTGGGGTGGAGTGGGAGACGCACTGTCACCCACAGACAACAGCCAGGCAGTTAATGCCCAGAACCCCAGAACTTGGGAGGTTGAGGTAGAAGGATTGCTACAAATTCCAGCACAGCCGTGGTTACATGCTGAGTGATACCGTTCCAACAAAACCAAAATCAAAACAATAACAAGGAAAGAAAGAAAGAAAATAGACCAGTGTAACATGGGCTTTGTGTGTGGCCCAGGATGGGATACAGCTCAGAGGAAGAAAGCCGACCTTGCATGCTTGAGGTCCTACACTATCAATACAGACAAACAAACAAACAAACAAAAACAAGCAAGCTAGCAAACAAATAAGGCAAACGTGGTGGCACACATCTGTGACCTTTGCACTTGGCTGGAGAGTCATAAGTTTGAGGCCAGTCTGGGTTACTTAGGGTAACCCAGACGTTTGTTAAAAAGATAGAAATGGTGGGACATATCTGTATTCCTAGCATTTGGGAGGTAGAAACAGGAAGATCAGGAATTCAGGGCCAGCCTTGGCTATAGAGTGAATTAGGGGCTAGCCTGAGGGAGCTACATGAGACATTGCTTCAAAATAGATAGATAAATAACAAAAATAAAAAGCCCACTGTAAGACTTTTTAATGTAATTAGGAAAGCTTGACTGTAGGTTTGTGCTGGGTAATATTAAAGAATGTTATTAATTTTACTAGGTGTGACAACAGCATAGTTAAACAAAAACTTAAGAATAAGAAGATACACTCTCCCAGGCATGGTGGCGCACGCCTTTAATCCCAGCACTCAGGAGGCAGAGGCAGGTGGATCTCTAAGTTCAAGGCCAGCCTGGTCTATATTAGAGTTCCAGGACAGCCAGGGCTATGCAGAGAGGCTCTGTCTCAAAAACACAAGGATGAGAAGAAATAACAACGATGAAATAGGCCCTCTCTGCTGACATTCTGTCCTAATTAAAAGGCTGGAACACAAAGGAAAGGATGAAAAGCGCTCCACCCACCCCCAGCCCTTAGTCAATGCAGAGGGAGGCAGCATTGCTTCAGGTGCAGACTTCCAGGAGGAAGACAGAGATCCAAGCATGCTGTTCCTGCTTTGGTAAGGAGCTGCACCCCACCTCATCTGAATAGCCTTTGCCCCAGCCACGTGGCCTGATACTGGTACTGTCATGGGAACCCAAGCCCAGTGGCCATCAAGGTGAACTCCTGATCTCAAATCTTCCTACATAGAAGCCACATACATATAGCAATAGGAGATACTATGAGGGATTCAAGCTAGGCTAGCCAAGAGAAGCCCAACAGCCTTCCAGCGCAGTCTCTTCAAACATGTTTGGATTGTGCTTTTATGTAGCTCCCACCACAATACAGTGACACAGGGAAAATGCGGTATGAGATTGGTGCCAGCCCTGACTCTATGCTCTGATTTCTACCTACACAAGACTAGAATTTGGGTAAAAAAAGCAATGTGGAAAACATCATAGACTTAGGCACCAGACCTTCACAGCCGAAGACCTTCAAGGACCAAACTCAGAAATAAGAATCCTGGCCCAACTTAAATATGCTAGGACAAACAAGAACACAAAAGCCCCTAGAGAGGATGCTGACCACACTCCATCTGACTTATCACAAGAAAAATGGAACAGAGAAGGTGAAGATGAGAGGCTATACATGACAGCCCTCATGGGCTCACAGATTTGATGCTTGGTCATCAGGGAGTGGCACTACTTGAGAGGGACTTAGAGGTGTGGCCTTGTTGGAGTAGATGTTGCCTTATTGAAGGAAGTGTCACTGGGGGTGGGCTTTGGGGTTTTCAAAAGCCCAGGCCAGGCCCAGTGGCTCTCTCTCTTCCTGCTGCCTGCTGATCTGGATGTAGAACTCTCAACTACTTCTCCAACACCATGTCTGCCTGGGCGCCACCATGTCCTTCCATGATGACAACAGACTAAACCTCTGAAACTATAAGCAAGCCTCAGTTAAATGCTTTCTTTTATAAGAATTGCTAATGGGTGATGGTGGTGCACGCCTTTAATCCCAGCACTCGGGAGGCAGGCCAGGCGGATCTCTGTGAGTTTGAGGCCAGCCTGGTCTAAAGAGCAAGATCCAGGACAGGTACCAAAACAACATAGAGAAACCCTGTCTCGGGGGAAAAAAAAAAATAAAAGCTGCTGTTGCCGTAGTCATGGTGTCTCTTTACGGCAATAGAACACTGACTAAGACGGTGACCCTATGGCACTCCCTGGCCACTTCAGACACCAAGTCTTCTGCAGAAGCTCAACTTCCTGCCACTACCCAGCACATGGCCAACCACACCTTACCATCTCTGCATAGCTCTGACCTCTGTTCCCCACAGCCAGAACCCCTTCAGACACCCTCTCCGGACCTTACAGGTCCAATTTAACTGACACAGCCACGTCACACTGCACCTATGCCTGCCATCACTATGAATTAGACCCTCTGATGTCAGTTATACAACTGGGTTCTTAACCTTGTTTTAATCTCAATAGTTTGTCAGACATAGCTGAGGCTTGGGTGCAGACTACTGCCTACTACTATCACCTGGCCTTAAAAAAAATTATTTATTTCATTTTTATAAGTATGAGTATTCTGCCTGCGTGTACATATATGTGTGTGTATAATGTGCATTCATGGTGCCTCCAGGAGGTCAGAGGAGTGTATCAAATCCCCAGAAACTGAAGTTATGGGTGTTTGTGGGCTAACATGTAGGTGCCAGGTAACAAACCTGGGTCCTCTACAAGAGCAACAAATGCTCTTAATCACCGAGGCATCTCTCTAGCCAGTGATTATGGTCTTTATTATGCAATAAAAAGCAAACTAATATACCCTGGCTAACGGAAGCATAGTAAGAGGTTTATCATGAAAGGAGTCCTAAGGATGGAAGAGATGGTTCCATGGTAAGGGTGCTTGCTGTGCAAGCCTACAGGCCTGAGTTAGACAGTATCCATGTAAACATGCTATGTGTGGCTGTGCATGAATGCGACCCCAGTGTTGAGGAGTAGAAACAGGCAGATCCTAGAAGCTTGCTGGCCAGCTAACCTAAGCAAAATGGTGAGCTTCCAATTAAAAAAGACCCTGTCTCAAGGAAATAAGAAAAACCTTATGTTCTTTGTAATCTACATGCACACACGTTTGCACATGTACATATAGACAGACATACAGACACACACACACAGACACACAAAGACACATAAAGACACACACACACAGATACACATACACAGTCCAATCTGGAGGCCTTTCTTTTTTTTAAAGATAAAGTCTTCCTACATAGCCCTCCTGCCTCCAGCCCAACATGTTGGGATTATAACTGTACAGACACAACTTGAGGCTGTCTTCTTGATAGAACCTTCTACCAATATCAAGGGCACTAAAGGGTACAGCACCAAGTGCCTTTCAAAACAGACCACATACCTCACCAACTCTAAGCAGGAATCAGAACAAGCAGAAAAGCTGAACTCCTTTCTAGAGCTGGGAGAACATGGCTGAAAGATGGAGACGCTGCATGAGGCCTCCGTGCCTACCCACTCGCCTTCTTTCACCTCAGCCTTGCCTCTGTCCTGTCTCCAAAGAGGCTCTGCTCAACAGCTATTTACTGGGGATGGAATGACTTAAAGACACAGTTCTTAGAAAACAGACCAAGAGATACAGCAGTAATTCACCTATCCCCAACCCCAGGTTGTTTGGACACATGCCAAAACCATGCTGCCATCTGCTAGAGGCCAGAAAGAGACCTCCCACACCAAGCCCTAAGAGGCCTGAATTTGGACCAAACAACTGCCAGTCTGAGTGGGAGTGGAACATGGGACATGTCCATAAAGACACTGTTTTGTTTTTATTTGTTGAGACAGAGTCTTGCTATAACCCAGACTGGCCTCAAACTGACCTTCTTGCCTTAGCCTTAGTGCTGGAATTATAAACATACACCACCACCCCTAGCTAAACTTGCTAGGTTTTCAGGCTTTCCTCACAGGTAGGATAGAGTATCTTTCCAAATAAAAACCAAGCACTGTATAATCAGGTGAGACACTAACTATGAAGCCAAATGTCCTCTTCTAAGACTCACATTAATGGGCTTTCTCCAGTTCCCATCATGAACCTTTACAGGCCTGAGGCCCAACACCCAACACAGTGATGGTCTACTTACCAGCCCCTCAGTTTCCTCTGTTGTTCTCTGGAAATGTGCAGCTAGGACCATATAGTCTCGCATCTGCTTGTGACACTCAGGACATTTGGTTCCATACCGGATGAGCCTCACTGGGTCTGGGTAAAGTGGCAAGGCTGGAATTGCAGGGCTGGCATTGCCTGAAGTGGGGTTGGGTTTAGGGGAGGAAGAAGCGGCTGGGGTTGCTGGTGCCGTGGAGTTCACAGGAGCTGTGACAAACATCTGGTCCGCAGAGATGGGCTTCACAAGCAGCTGAGAACACTGCATGACAAGTCCTTTGCTCTTGTGGTCACGGGCGTGCCGAAGCAGGCTGCACTTGTTGAAGAAGAGCAGTGTCTTGGAGCACAGTGTGCACAGCACCTCAATGTGCACACTCCGCCGGCTGTAGTGCTGGCTCAGGCTCTTCTCTAAGGCAAACGCGTCTCCACACTCCAGGCAGCAGTACCCACTGGCCGGCACATGGATTCTGCTGTCTACAGGTGGGCTGAGATTTGGCGCATAGAGGGGCACAGGGTTAGAGCTGTGGAGGACCTTGTTGAAGACCTCCACGATTAGAGGGGCGGCCTTTTTCACCTGGTGGACCAGGGGAACTGTCATTTGCGTGACCTGAGGCTGGCTCCGTCTCTGTGCTGAGGACTTGGCAGTCACAGACGCGGCAACACTGTGGGGGACCAGGTTCAAGTTGGCCAAGTGCACAGCTTTGGGCAACAGACTGGCAGGGGCCAGGGTTGATGCCTGAAGTGCTGTGCTCTGTTGCTTCTTACTCGTCTGTGAGTTCAGGGCAGCTCCTTTTGGGGCCCGGGGCCCAGAGATGCGGCAGGGAGATGACGAGTCATTGGCCTTTATCATGCTCTCGTCCCCTTTTCTGTCACCCTGGGGGCTCCCTGAATTTAGGCCTGCCTCAGAAAAGTGCTCTTCCACAGGCAGGGCTGTGCCCTCATCCCCTGGCACCTCACTTGGGGCCTCAGCAATGGTGCTCCCTGCAGGTGACTCAACAGGGGACTTACTTGGATCATCAGGGTCTGGCAAGATCCTTGTAACAGTGCGTTTGATCTCCCCTGACGATGTCTTAATTGTTTTGATTCTGACTTTGGGGATTGCTGGTGGGGAGCTGGCGGCCACAGAAGGGGACCCTTTGCTGCTACTGTCACTGCAGATGCTCCGAGGGCTGTCTGGTGGCTTGACACTTTTCCTAGTGGCCTCCAGAGGGCTCCGGGGACTCTTTGGTGACTTGGGCATTTTGGGGCTGCCTTTAGAACCCTCTTTAGTGGGCCCTGAGGAATCCTTTGTGTGACCAGGCTGATCCTCCTTGGTGACACTGGCCACCCTTTTGGCCTGTAGGGCCACCAGGGCTGCAACACAAGAGGACAGTTTGGAGTGGGCTGGCTTCAGACGCTGCCTAGGGGGCACAGAGGAGCAAGCACTAAGCTCTGGAGCAAGCTTCTTGGGCTCTCCAACGCTGTTGCTAGAGTGACTATTGAATTCCAAAGATTCCCCAAAGAACCGACTGGAATCCAGATCTTTGTGAGGCTCCGACACCTTCGGCCCACCCCGCTCCTGCTCCTGGGGGCTCTCTAAAGGCAAAGGCTCTGGTTTGGGCTCTTTCTTACAGAAGTGATCAAACATGTGTAGCTCTGGGACTGGGAACTTATCCAGGGCTTCCAAGACTGGGCCCCCCACAGCCTCACACCCAGGAGGAGGTGGGAAATAACTGTCAGAGTGCTTGGACTTTATCCCAAACCTGTTATCTTTGACAGGATCCTCGGGTTCTGGGCTAGAGATTGGGCTGAACTGATTGAAGGTGGGCAATGGCTCCGACTTGGAAGGCTCTAGCTTGCCGGTAAAACTCCTAATACTGTCTCCATTTATGAAAGTAGAATCAAACTTCCCACAATGGTGGGAGTCTGGAGGCAGGTCTGAACCCCGAAATCCGTTGTGTAGGAGACTGGGAGCAACGTGGTCTTTGTCTGCTTCAAACGACTCCTGGCGGCTGGTGTTCTTGACAATGACACTCACAGCCGGCACATCCGGGACGGACCCTGAGTGAGACAAGGACACGCTCTCATCCATGCACATGCCTGAAGACTTCAGAGGACTCTCGTTCTCCTCACTGGGGGTCTGGATGGCCTCCTTGGCATCAAGACTTGTGGGATCTGGGATGTCAAAGGCAGCCAAAAGGTCATCAAAATCTGGGGTTTTCATGTCCCCCATGGCTGGATGCTGACAAGAGCTATAAGAGAAACAAAGAAGAGAATCAATGACCACCAGGGCTTCTCTGAACTGTCCTACATCATCTGTACTGAATATTCATCACACTAATACATACATGCAACTGGCCTGCCCCTGCAGAACCCCACCTTTTATAGTAGGAAGTCCTATACCTGAGTTTCAGCCTAAGAGGTTTCTAGCCTGCTGAAAGGTAGGGAGGCTAAAACGAGAAGCTTATATGTAGTAACAAGCTTGTCTGTGAAGTCTTAACCCTCAATACTTGGACATTTCTGGCTGGCCCCATGACCACGGGACCAGAAGGGAGGGCAGATACCCTCCTATCCAACTGAGCCCATCACCTCTGCCCTCACTACCTATATTTCATTGGTATGTTCACCCCTGGGTGGCCCCACAGTTCACACACATGAATATCAGGAACAAATGGTACCTAGAGTCCTCTGCACCCATTGCCCAGAGTCTGAGGATCTTTTCTTTCTTTTTTTTTTTTTTTCTCTTTAGAATATCTTTATTTCTGTCAGACCCATTACAATTCCATATCCCACACATTAATGTCACCCCACATCCTAGTTAGGGTTACTATTGCTGTGATAAACCAAAATCACTTGATCAAGAAACAACTTGAAGAGGAAAGGGTTCATTTGGCTTACACTTCCACATCACTGTTTAGCATCGAAGGAAGTCAAGACAAGAACTCAAACAGGGCAGGAAGCTAATGCAGAGACCATGGAGGGGTGCTGTTTATTGGCTTGCTCAGTCTCTCAGACTCTCTGTCTCTCTCTGTCTCTTTGTTTCTCTGTCTCTCTCTCTCTCTTGTGTGTGTGTGTGTGTGTGTGTGTGTGTGTGTGTGAGAGAGAGAGAGAGAGAGAGAGAGAGAGAGAGAGACAGACAGACAGACAGACAGACAGACAGACGGTTTCTCTGTGTAACTGTGGCTGTCCTGGAACTCACTAGAACTCAGAGATCTGCCTGCCTCTGCCTCCCAAGTGCTGGGATTAAAGGCATGTGCCATCACAACCAGTGAGTCTGAGGATCATTGCAGCATGTGTGTGTACTCATATTCATATATGCTGCCCCCCTCCTCTCTCCATGCTTTCTTCTCCTTCTTTTGATTTTTGAGACAGAGTCCCTCTATATATCCCTGGCTGTCCTAGAACTCAATATGTAGACCAGGCTTTCCTCTAACTCCCAGAGATCCACCTGCCTCTGCCTCCTAAATGCTGGAATCAAAGGTATCCGCCACTACGCCCAGCTGCTACTGCTTCTTCTATTAAAATCTCTTTTTAACATTTTTTAATGCATGTGTATTTTGCTCACACGTACATCTGTGCACAATGTGTGAGCCCAGTGCCTATGTAAGTAATACGGGGATACAGGATCCCAATGTGGAAGGTTAGGAGTGACTATGCTAGGGTGCTAGGAATCAACTGGGATCCTCTGCAAGAACAAGTGCTCTTAATTGCTGAGCCATCTCTCCAGTCTTCTTAATAAAGAAAGACAATGAAATAAAAATAGAAAATATCATGCAAGTAAAGAGATAGCAATGTCCGTAGTCTTAGAGTTAATTTTAAGGCTGAGGGGATGGATCCCTCCATCTGGGTGCTAGCATCCACAGAAGGACTTTGTCATCAGTCTAATTCCAGCACCAAATAAAGTGTATGTGTGTGTGTGGGGGGGTGAACCAGGTGAGTGGAGAACACTTAAAATCCTAGCACTTCAGAGGTGCAAGCAGAGGATCATAAGTTCAAGGTCAATCCTTTTTTACATAGAAGACTCAGGGCCTAGACTAAACACCTAAGAATGATTAAATATTTGACTATTATATAGTCAACAAAAACATGGTCAATAATCTACACAACAACAAAGAAAATTACTTGTTAGCTTAAAAAAGACAAATACAAAAGTATTATCACATTATGATAACAATATACAATATAGCAATTTATATTGGAGCTACGATTGAAAAGAAAAAGAAAATGGCTTAGGGTGATGAGATTACTAGCAAGTTATGCAGATGCAGGATGAAAGTGTTTCTCTTACCACTCCTTGATATCAACAGGCTTGCAAGTTTGGTTTCTCACATCACAACCACCAACACCCCAAACCCTCAACAAAGCATAGCTCCCTGCCTAGGAGTTCTCCTAGAAATGAGAAAAGCATACTTCCTCCCATTGGAAAGATAGCCAGTTATGGTGGATAATGACAAGGTAAAATATCAATTATCTAAACATGGGTCGGCAGACTGTTCCACTGGAATGAGATTAAGGTTTTAAACAGAACAGATACTTGTCTCATGGACTAGGTGTTGGAGTCCATAAACAACAGGCAGACACCAGCATCCCAATACCAAGTGATAGGATGTGCAGGGCAGCATAACAATGAGGAGATGCCTTCAGGGCTCTTTTCCAGAAGCTCCCTCCCTGTTTCCTCTTGCCTTCCAATGCCTAGGGGGAAGAAAGTTGAAGAAAAGTAGAACAGATTGGCCCTGGAAGGGAGAGCAGAGGATGATAGTGAATGATGTGCTGGAGCTCAGTGTCCTTCACCAGAAAAGGACAGGGGCTTGATGAAGAGTTATTAGATCAGAATGTGTAATGTTCTCTATTCAGAACATTCAGGGGTTTGCTGAGAATGGTCAGACATGAAATATCTCTGCTAAAACGTCAGAGCTAGTCACAGAGTGGTGGTGCTCTTGGGAAGGCTGAGGCTAAAGTACTGAGAGAAGGGTAGCTTGGGCTATATCTCAAAAAGTAATGAAACAAAGACAGAAATGGTGGCACATACCTGCAATCCCAGCACTCTGGGAGGTAGAGGCAGGATGATCAGGAGTTCAAGGTCAGCAACAATTATGTCTGGGGTCAGCCTGAAAGCTATATGAGAACTTGCTTTAAATATTTTTTCTTAGCTGGGAGGTGTTGGCCCATGCCTTTAATCTCAGCACTCAGAGGCAGAGGCAGACAGATCTCTGTAAGTTCAAGGGCAGCCTGGTCTACAGAGCAAGTTCCAGGACAGCCAGGGATATACAAAGGAACCCTGTCTGGGGAAAAAAAAAAATGCTTTTCTTTAAATAAAAAAGTAATACTCCCAAGTGTTACAGAGTTGTGGTAAAAAATTTTATAAATAATAATTTATATAATAAATAAATTATAAATTATAAATTGTTAAAGCAATTTAACAATGCATAAGTAAAGCCAATAGAGCCTGGAGAGATGGCTCAATAATTAAGAGCACTTACTGCTCTTGCAGATGACTTAGGGTCGGTTCCTAGCACCCACATAGTGACCCACAACCATCAGTAACTCCACTTCTAGGGAATCATATGCTTCCCGGCTTCCTGTACACTGCAATCACATAATGTACATACATACATTCAGGCACATACATATACACATAAAGTTAAATAAAAATTTTTGAAAGAAAAGCCCAATAATCCCTACAGAAAAAGAGATATAAATGGCAAAGATAATTATTACAGAATTTTTGAGGGAGGGTCGCTGTAGTTCAAGCTGGCCTTGAACTCATGGTAATTCTCTTGTCTTAACTCCCAAGAGTGAGGTTACATACCCTTATCAGGGTAGAAGTCTAAAATTATTAATACACATCTGGCATGATTTATCAGGGCAATTAATGCTAGTTAGAAAAGAACAATGGAATAACTCATAAAATAAAAGATATACAAATAAGTGACTTTGGCATACCTTGGTGTGGGCAATGTGTTGAAGGAAGCAAGCTAAGTTGGGAAGATCTAGCAACCTTGCCTGGAGAGATCACAAACACCAGCCTACAGCCAATGGCTCATGAAGAACAACAGCTCGTGGCAGAGGATTACCCTAAAGTATCTGGACAGGCCAGATCCAGACCTAGTGTGTTCACTGAATGGCTCAGGGCGCACTGGCGATGGAGAATGATGAGGACCACTGGCTTTCAGTGAGCCAGACTGAGAACCAATTTTTCCCAAGGAAGAAACAATGGGAGAATAAAACAACCCGGAACTGGGCAAGGTTGAGGAGAACTGGCTCCAGACCAGTCCAGACTATGCAATGAGGCCCTATTTCAAATAACAAAAGAGAACAATTGGAAGGCTGGCAGAGTGAGGGTAAGTTTTCACTTCAGGAAGATCTATGGAAGAAAAAAAGTGAGTATACGCTCCCACTGTTTTTATAGGCTCTACTAGTTTGTCTGGGAAATTTTACCAAATACTTTAGTAAGGAATAAGGAACATCTTAATTTTGAATGGGGTCTCACCAAGTCTATCTGACCAATTAGAATTCTGTGAGGGGTAAAAATAATATATAATTTTATATGCCTATGGCAAAATTAGTAGGCAGAATTTCTTGACTTTAAATATCAAAATCCAGGGCTAGAAAGATGGCTCAGAGGTTAAGAGTACTGGCTGCTCTTCCAGAGATAGGTCTTGAGTTCAACTCCCAGCAACTACAGGGTGGCTCACAAGCATCTATAATGAGATCTGGTGCCCTTTTCTGGAGTGCAGGAATACATACAGGCATTTATTTATAATTAATAAATAAATCTTTTTTAGGGCTGGAGAGATGGCTCAGAGGTTAAGAGCACGGGTTGTTCTTCCAGAGGACCTGAGTTCAATTCCCAGCAACCACATGGTGGCTCACAACCACCTGTAATGAGATCTGGCTCCCTCTTCTGGCATGCAGGAATACACACAAACAGAACACTGTATATAAACAAACAAACAAATAAATCTTAAAAAATAAATAAATAAATAAATCTTTTTTAAAAAAATTAACCATCACAACATTAAAAAATAAAAAGAATTTAAATATCAAAATCATACCAAAAACCAAAGCCACTAAGCTGGACAGTGGTGGAGCACAACTTTAATCCCAGCACTCGAGAGGCAAAGGCAGAGGGATTTCTGAGTTTCAAGGCCAGCCTGGTCAACAGAGTGAGTTCCAGGACAGCCAGGGCTATAAAGAAAATCCCTGTCTCAGAAAAAAAAAAAAAAAAAAAGCAACTGAACACCACAGAATCTGAGTGACTGTACATCACAGAATCTGAGTAACTGTACACCACAGAATCTGAGTGACTGTACACCACGGAATCTGAGTGACTGTA
>CABHPP010121003.1:12610-25857 GCA_902168425.1 Peromyscus attwateri | reverse complement strand
GGAATCTGAGTGACTGTATATCATATGTCTAGTGTGCCCATGGATGTGACTGTCGTTTCTAGGTAACTACAAAAATAAATACATAAATAAAGGTGTTAACCCACTGATGAGTCCTAGGCTCCAGTTTAATGCTTTTATAAGTTACCTAGAATGCTGGATCTCAACTCATGAGACTATCTGTTCTACTTTGGATCTTGGCTAGCTCCCAAAAAGCAGTGTTCTGAATGCTTGGTTAGCAGCCATGGCTACACGGGAAGATGGTGGAGCTTAGGAGAAGGCAGGCAGGAAACTGGAGGCAGGCCTCTGAAGGAGACACTGAGAGCCCAGCCCCTTCTCTCTCTGTTTCACAGCTGCCATGAGATCATACAGTTGCTCTACCACAAGTTTCCTCAATCAGGCCCAGAGTAACAAGGCAAATCGATTAGGGACTGACACATCAGAAATGATGAACCTAGAGAACAATTAAAACAAAACCAAACCCACAACATTATTGTTTTTTGAAACAGGGTCCCACATTATGCACTAGAATAATGAGTTTAAACCAAGCTGTTCATAAATAAGGAGGTCTGATATGCTGACTAGTTTCATGCCAACCAGACACAAACTAGAGCACAGAAAGGGAACCTCAACTGAGAAAATGTCCCCACTAGATTGGTGTATGAAAAGCTTGTGGCTCATTTTCTTGACTCATGATTGATGTAATAGGGTACAGCCCACTGTGGGTAGTGTCACCGCTGGGCTGATGGTCCTGGGTACCATAAGAAAGCAGACTGAAGGGGCTGAAGAGATGGCTCAGCAGTTATTAGCAGTTATTAGCATTGATTGCTCTTCCAGAAGACCTGGGTTCAATTCCCAGCATCCACATGGCAGCTCACAACTGTCTATAACTCCAGTTCCCTGGGATCTCACATCCTCACACCAAAGCACATAAAATAAAGTTAAAATAAATTTAAAAAAAAAAAAAAGCACGCCACTGCTCCCAAGACCTGCAGGAGCTTCCGCCTAGACTCTGGAGGGGACATTGGTCATTGAGACATTGCTTCCATGGATGGTATTCAAAGGAAGTTAGCAAAATCACCAACTAGATCAAAGGAAATGTAGGGGGAGGGGATGTATATTTCTGAATGGTAGAGCTAAAGTAATAAGGAGTTATGAGCCCTAAGGACTGGCTTTCTCCCCACTGTGCGGTCAGACTTTGATTCAAATGAAAGATTAAACTAGCCTTAAGGACTTCGGAGTCCCTGAACAGACAAGGCTAGCACAGCTGGGCAAATTCATGCACAGCTAATAAATTTCTACGTAAGTACTGACTCGAAGGTGGATAAACAGACCCTTCCATATACACATCACAACTCTCCTGGACATAATCTAGGCTTGCTTATAGAACAAGTGGCCAAAAAAAAAAAAAAAAAAAAAATCACACATATTCTAGTGAATGGCTAATATTTCACTCCATGAGACACCTGA
Source organism: Peromyscus attwateri (assembly GCA_902168425.1). Lineage (NCBI taxonomy): Eukaryota > Metazoa > Chordata > Mammalia > Rodentia > Cricetidae > Peromyscus > Peromyscus attwateri. The sequence goes on along the minus strand of CABHPP010121003.1, from coordinate 24,390 downwards.
CGTTCAAACAATTAAAAACAGAAAAACAGCCCAAGGAGCTTCCGCCTTAGAAAAGCAGATAAGAAACAGCTGTTCTGTGGCAGGCACAGGCATTACACAGGATGTAAGAATACAAGAGGACCTCCAAAATTACCGTGTCTGGTGGCTTCCAAGTGCCACTGTGGACTGCTGTGGTCTGCCTATGAAGCATAAAATAAACAGGGCCAGCAAGAGAGCTGAGCAGGTAAAGGCACCAACTGCCAAACCTGACAACTGTTCAAGCCCCCAAACCCACATGGTGGAATGTTGTGGAATATTCCTTTACACCGTGTGAAGATGTGTCACTGTGATTGGTTTAATAAAGAGCTGAATGGCCAACAGCTAGGCAGGAAGAGGTTAGGCAGGACTTCTGGAGACAGAATGGACTCGGAGAGGAATAAAGGTAGAGTATGGGATAAAGGGACCAAGCCACATAAAAGAACATAGATTAAAAAATGTGGGTTAACTTAAGTTATAAGAACTAGTTAGGGACAAGCCTAAGCTATAGGCCGAGCTTTGATAGTTATAAGTCTCTGTGTCATTTTTTGTGAGCTGGTGGCCCAAAGAAAAATCCACCTATAGTGGAAGGTGAGAAACAACTCCTATACATTGTTCCCTACCTTCCACACAAGTACCACAGCATGTGTGCATATATACAAACAAAGAAATAAAATGTAATACAGGTAAAACAGTAGTAGTAGTAGTAGTAACAATCTGCAAATGACTAAAACAGATGCCCATGCTCCAGGCACAGCAATTCTGACTGACTCAATAGGTCTGGGTCAAAGCTTCCTGGTTGTTTCTAGAACACTGTTCTACTCCAACCTCTTGATTTAACACATGGAAAACTAGGGTTCAGCGAAGGGAGTTTATCCACAGGTTACAAAAGCTGATGCTTACGGAGACCCTGCTCTGGAACTCACACCAGCCACTGAAGGCACACTGAGGCTCGGGATCCCTGCAGAAGTCACCCTAGCTCCGTGGTTTTCCTTACTCTCCCATTATTACAGTTGTTTTCAATAAAATCTTTGCTTTCCTGTCTTTCCAAACCTTTGGTAAGAACTCACTAAGTTATTAACTGCACTTCTAGACTGGGCACTCTCCTTAGATATCTAACAGACACCTCACATCTATGAGACCTGATAGCAACTTCTGATTTCCTTACACTCATCCTTCCTCAGTAAATGACACTGCCATTATTCCAGGTGCTGAGGTCAAATTTTTTTCTGCCCTTCATACCTTCCACCTAACCCACATGCAAATACCATGACTATACTTTTAAGATACATCCAAATCCAGCCATTTCTCACTACGAGCAACAGCATCACCTCTCCTGGATTCCCACCATGGTCTGCATTCTGCCCTGGCCTATAACAGACATGGTGAACATAACAGCCAAATGCTGCTTTGAAAATGTAAGTCAGGCAATGCCCCCCCTCTCATGCCTCTCCAACACCATCCTGTCTCCTCCCGAACAAGCTCCAGTCTCTCCTGCAGCCTACACAGCCTGCTGCATCTCACTGGCATGCCTCCTCCATAAGATTCTATCCTATCAAGTCTGTCATGGCACCCATCGATCTCCTTACCATTCCTCAAGCATTCTGGCAATGCTCCTGTCTCAAAGCCTGTACGTTCCCTGCTTTCTCTGATCTACAAGTCCTTGCCCACTTGGTGCATACCTATAATCCCATAATTTAGGAGGCTGAGTTGGAGGTCAGCCTGGGCTACACAGAGAAACAAGATGAAAAGAAAGGTTCTTGTTCTAGGTCCCTGTGGGCTCACCTCCTCATGTCCTACAAATCTTTACTCTATGTGGGTGCTCTCCACAACCATCCCTACCCCAATCTCCAGCCCTTTATTCTGCCTTGTTTTTTTTTCACAGCACTTCCGATCACTAAACATATACTACCATCCATTTCCTTATTTGTTTACAAATCCCACTGTGTTTACTAGAAGGTGATCATTTGTTCAGAACTGAGATTATTCAAGGATAGTCACAGATTCCCAAGTAAGTTTATTACCAGTCAAGTATTAGGCAAATGTGCAACATGTTGTGTATAGTTTCTAAGACTTGGAATCGGGGGCTAGAGATTAACCCAGGTCACTATGCATACTGAACATACCCTTTACCACTTGCCTACAACCTAGCCTCTGAAACTTTCATAAAGAAAGGCCTTAAGGGGTGGTAGGCCTTGTGAGTAGGAAAGGATCTATCTGAAGTAGCCCTTGTCTATGATTCCTGGATCCCTACAGAAATTGATTAAATCTAAATATTTCATCAGTGAAAAAGCACCTATTGGCCAAGGTCCCAGGATAAGGACATCTGTCTGAGCATGAGATTAGTGAGAAACCAGTGGAGATGAAAGGCTAGCTCTAAGATCTAGGAGCTAGGACCCAGGAGGAAGGCACAGGTTGATTCTAAATCATAAAGGGATACAACTTTATGAACACACTAGATTCCACTAAATTATGTATTGTAAAGGTACTGAATGGTATGTGAGTTTTCCCACAATAAAACTGCTGTTACAAGAAAATGGCATAGGGGATGGAGAGATGGCTCAGTGGTTAAGAGCACTAGCTGCTCTTCCAGAGGAACCAGGTTTGATTCCCATTTGACCCAGGCTAACACCTGTTTGTAACTCTAATTGCAGGAGATATAATGCTTTTGTCTGGCCTCTGAGGGCACCAGGCACACATAGTATACAGATGTACAGACAAAAACACCCATACACATAAAATACAAATAATCAAAATTAAAAGAAAACAGAATAGAAGCAGAGGGGGTAGGAATTATACAGTCTATAAAGCCGACTGAGAAGTAGAAACTAGGACTAGGCAACAAAGTCAAAGAGCTGGGGGTGTAGATAAAATCTGCACTTATTTTACCTTGCCTTACTTGCAAACAGATCTCAGCACTACCTGGGCACTCCACTTGTGAGAATACAACACAAACACTTGAGAGAAAAGGAGACAGTAATCCTTGCTCACACACCATCTTAAAGAATCCCTCCCACTGAACCTTGGAAAAGCATCATGTCTTGGTAGTAAGGACGCCTCAAAATTAAGCAAGAGTCTAATAATGTCAGACTTGCTAGAAACCAAATCTCCATTCCTGAGAGGAGAAAGCAGCCATTCCACAGGCCCACTGGCCCTATCTCTGGTGTCACCGTCTGGCGGTTCGGAAGCTGCTGCCCCTTGCTCATCTCATCTACCAAAGCCAACAACAGTCGAAAAGACTCATAAGCTGAAATGTTACAGGAACTCGAGGACATACTGCTAGCCTTGGGAGATCTCTGTGGTTGCCACAGGAGTAGGTAACAGAGAAAGAAGGGGCTTCTCTCAGCCGCCCCGACACATGCCCAGAGGTTCCTCAGCTTACAATGGGATTTGCTGCAGAAAAGTCATTCATTTTAAATTAAAAACGTAAATAAAAATGTAAGCATAGGGATTAGTAAGACAATGCTATGGGTGAAGAATGCCAAGCCTGACAACCTGAGTGTGATCCTCCAGTCCCACATGGTGAAAAGAACCCACTCCCCAAAATTGTCCTCTTCTTCACACACACACACACACACACACACACACACACACACACACCATGACAAGTGCACACATACTAAGTACTAAATAAATGTTTTATTTTTAAATGTAATCCTGATGTGGAAGTGCATGTCTATAACCCCATCATTTGGGGGTAGAAGCAGTAAATACTCAGCAGTTTAAGCCCAGCTTGGGCTACATGAGACACTGTTTCAAAAACAAACAAAATTTAAGATACCTACTCTACTTATCTGGTTTGAATGTTTCCTTCACAATTCACTCTGAAATTTAATAACCATTGTGACAGCATTAAGGGGTAGGACTTGATTTTTCTTCCTTTGGGGTTCAGAAGGTGACACAATGTCTCATACAGCCAAAGATGACCTTACTCCTGATCCTCCTGCTTCTTCCTCCTAAGGGCTGGAAATACACGTAGTCTGGGATGGGGCTCTTGAGAGGAGACTAGGCTATAAGGATTCTGCTCTCATGAATGGATAAAGGAAGGAGTGCTTCTTAGTAAAAATGGTGGGTTTCTGTCTCACATACATGCCTACTACTTCATCTTATACAGTACAAAGGCCCCCACCGGAGATGTGGCCTTCTGACCTTAGACTGCCCAGCCTCTAGAACTATAAGCCACATAAACCATTGTTTATACATGACTCAGTCTATGGTATTTCTCTTACAGCAGCAGCAAACAGATGAAGAGACCCACTCAGCATCATAGATTGGCCACACAATACACTATCATATGGGTGGGTTCATCCATGTGATCTCATGGCTAGCTGACCAGGAACTGTGGCTCACGGCCACTGCCCAGCAACAGCCAGAGGACGACGAGAATCCAGATTAGAAGTGTGTCTCTCCTGAATGCCTATCACTTCACACTACTGCCTAATCAAACCAGAAAATGAGGAACTCAATGTACTCTTCCCTTCCTATCCACCTCTGTTCCCTACTCCACGTGCAGTCAACCATGTATCTTTCTTCCTTCTTCCCTCCCTCCCTCAGTCACCTTTCTTCTCTCCAGAGATCTGGGTGGCCTCTCACCATAACTGCCCAGCCCTAAGGGCAGTCAGCCTCTACTCTAACCTTAATCTACAGGAAAGTGATCCCAGCTAAGGCAGACTCTCCCCAACAATCCATCACAGCTCCAGACACAACATCCAACCAGCTATATTTACCAGTGTACCCACTGTAATATTCCTGTTGATCTGAGAAAGTAGTTCTCAACCTACGGGTCTCAATCCCTTTCACAGGGGTCAATTATCAGATACCCTGCATATCAGATATTTATATTGCAACCCATAATAGTAGCAAAATTATAGTTATGAAGTAGTAATAAAAATAATTTTAGGAGGTCACCACAACATAAGGATATGTACTCAAGGGTAAAGGGTCACAACATTAAGAAGGCTGAGAACCACTGATCTAAGGGAATATCGGAGAATTTGTCCAATGGCACATCACCTTTTTATCATCAGACAAAATGGAATGGTAAGGGTCCTTTTGTTAGTGGATGTATAGGCACAAATCCTTTGGTCCCAGCTTCTCAGAAAGCTGAGGCAGTAAGATTACTCGAGTCCAGGAGTTTGAAGCTAGCCTGAGTAAAATAGTGAAAGCCTATCTTTAAAAAAATAAAAAAGCCCCTACTTTCCTTTTGTTTTTTTTGTTTGTTTGTTTGTTTTGCTTTGTTTTTCTGGTTTTCCGAGACAGAGTTTCTCTGTGTAGTCCTGGCTGCCCTGTAACTCACTTTGTAGACCAGGCTAGCCTTGAACTCAGAGATCCACCTGCCTCTGCCTCCTGAGTGCTAGGCTTAAAGGGGCATACCACCACACCCAGATGCCCTTATCTTTCTTATTTTTTAAAGACTTTAGTGAAACACTTACAAATATAATGATATGATACTTGGGATTTGCCTCAAAGTAACCAAGGACAGGAGGAAGAGAACAGGAGGAACAACTGGCCGCGAACTGCTGAGTGAAGATTTTAATCAAACTATTTTCTACACATATATGTTTCAGGAAAATAGTCCCTTGCCTGGTGGACTCCATGGGTCAAACTAGATAAGCCTGTAAGTTACACCCATCAGGATAGGTAATAACAATATGAACAAACAGAAAATAACAACTCTTGGTAAGAATGTGTGAAACTGGAAGCCTTGTGCATTGCTAGAAGGAATATAAAATGGTATTACAGCTGGGCAGTGGTGGCGTACACCTTTAATCTCAGCGTTTGGGAGGTAAAGGCAGGTTCTCTGAGTTCGAGGCCAGCCTGGTCTACAGAGGGAGTTCCACTACACTACAGTTCCAGGGCTACACAGAGAAAACCCTGTCTCAAAAAACCAAATAGGTAGGTAGATAGGTAGGTAGGTAGGTAGACAGACAGACAGATAGATATTGCCACTATGGAAAATTCCTCAAAAAAATTTAAAAAGAACACCAAATGACCCAGAAGTCCATTTTTAGGTGTATGGGCCAAGCATGGGAATGCAGACCTTTAATGTCAGTATTCAGGAGGCTGATGCAGGAAAGTCAAGTTCAAGGCTTGAGCTACAGAGCAAAACCCTGCCTCAAAATAAACACATACACAACACACACACTACAAGGCCTCAATATGTCTACATACTCATTCATAACAGCCACGTTTACAATACCCAAAGGTGGGGCAACCCAAGCATTTATCAATGAATGAACATATTAACAAAATATAAAATATATAAAAATGGAATGTTACTCAGCCTGAAAAAGGAAGGAGGTTAGGGATATAGCTCAGTGGTAGAATGCTTGCCTGGCATGGATAGTCTTGTATTCTACTCATTTGACTGAAGAAAAGAAAGGAAAGGAAAGGAGAGGAGAGGAGAAAGGAAAGGAAAGGAAAAGGAAAGGAAAGGAGGCAAATCCAAGACGGAAGGAAGACTGAAGGTGGCCAGGAGTGTGGGGACACAGACGGGTTATTAATGGACAGAACTGGGTGATGGATGGGCCGACGGCTGCACACCTGCAAATGTACTTACTGCCGCCGCTGCACATTTAAAATGAGGAGATCTGTTGTATTTTACCACCAAAATGAAACCCAACAAACAATAAAAGCTCTCTTATAGCCAAACTGAGCTCTTCAAGGCCAGCCAGGTCAACCTAGACATCATACCTTAGTGAGGTTCTCAAAACAAGGGTGTGGTGAACGCTGCTGGGGCAGTAGAGCTGCAGAGAAAGGAAAAACTACCTAGGCTCATGGTCTAGAGTCCAATCACCACCTATGGAAAGAAGAAAAACAAAATGCTTTTAAATGGGTTTAAAGATAAATGTTAAAGTAAGGAAAGAATTTAAGAAAACTAGAAACAACCATCCCAGTATAAGTACACCCCTGAGAAAAGCCTCTCAATTCAAAGCTAGTCCCACAAAGGTGAAACTTCCAGCCCCAGGCCTGCCCCCACCTCTACATAGCATGGTGGTTCAGAGCATAGACTCTGCCTAGATAAAATCCCCCTGACAGCTCACTAGCCATGTAACCTTGAGAGAGCATCTACACCTGGGTTTCTGTTTCCCGTATGTAACATGTAGCTACCACATAGTGAAAGCAGTATTCATGATGTTCTGCCAACCCCGGTGGCAGGCAGGCTTCCCCTCATACCTTCCAGATCACCAACAGGAAGAAGTGCATGCAGAGCGGACAGGAGCAAGCAGTCAGGCAGCTTTGCCCATAGCTCCCCGTCCAGTGCTCGGGATACAGCCCACGGAGGCTGAGGAAGCTCACCAGGACAGGAGTGGACCACAGGGGGAACCACAGGTAGGAGGGGCTGAGGAACAAGCACTAACAACTGATGGGAGCCAAAGAAGGGACGGAACCGCTGGCAGACTGGGTTTCTCTGTGTAACAATCATGGCTATCGTGGAACTCACTCTGTAGACCAGGCTAGCCTCGAACTCACAGAGATCCACCTGCCTCTGCCTCCCAAGCGCTAGGATTGAAGGCATGCGCCACCACCGCCCGGCTTACTTAGGTGGTTTTTAACTATAGCTGGACCTGAGGGATTACCTTGGGTACTTTGGAAACTGTTGATGCTTGGCCACTACCCCAAGATTTAGATTTATTTGGCCAGTGCTCTGCAACACTAGTCAACGGTCGGTCTATCAGCACTCACGAATGACAGGATTGGAGAAGAGTGTGATAGTACACCTATAATCCCAGCATTCAGAAAGCCGAGGCAGGAAAGATGAAGATCAGCCTGGGCTACAGAGCCAGCTAGACCCTGTGTTTAAAAACAGGAAGGTGATGGAAAGTTGGCTCAGTGGTTACGAGCACGGGCTGCTCTTCCAGAGGACGCAGGTTTGGTTCCCAGCACCAGCATGGTGGCTCACAACTGCCTGTAACTCCAGTTTCAGATCTGATATCCTCTTCTGACCTCTGCAGGGAGCAGGCATACACACAGTACACACATGTACGTATAGGCAAAACACTCATACATGTAAAATAAAATGTAAAAGCGTAAATAAATAATAGCGGTAGTGGTGCACATCTTTATGACAGCGCTTGGGAAGCAGAAGGAAACAGATCTCTGTGGCCAGTCTGGTCTACAGAGCAAGTTCCAAGACAGCCAGGCTACACACAGAGAAAGCCTGTCTCAAAAATAAATAAATAAACAAATTAGAATAAAAAGGGAAATAATCATATATGATGAGGCACACTTGTCATCTGAGCACTTGAGGCAGAGAAAGGAGGATCAGGAGTCCAAGGCCAACCAGGACCATAATGAAACTCTTTAAGAAAAGAACAACTTCTTTTTAATAGGAAAAAAATAACAAGAAAGTTTTTAGTGGGGGAAATGTCCTGTCACTGGCCTGGTGACACCTGGGAGATGGGTGCTGAACCTCACTAAACAGCCTGCCTTTCCTACGCTCTCACTTCCCAAGCGCTACTCCAGGAACGCTGATGACCCCGAACCTTGGAGTTGACCATTTTAAACCAAAGGGAAACCGTTCCTGGAGAACATTAAGGAAAAGGAAGAGTAGAAACAGTGTAGCACTCCTTTCCTTCCTATGCACACCAAGCCACAGGCAGATTCTCCCCAAGGAGAGCGGACTGGCTGGGCTGGGAAGCATTCCGTCTCCCTGAGGCTGTCACCAGGGGAAGGTCGGGGTGCTTGCTGTCGGCCTCCTTCGTCTGTCACCTTCTGTGAGCTGCCCCGTCTTAGCTGTCTAGGATCAAAAAGCTCACTTTATAAGTTATTTGCATAGTTTCATGTTCAGCTTGTGGGGCACCCTTCAACTTCTTTATGGTTCAGACTGTTAGCCAGGCAGGGTGTGTACTCCTTTAGTTCTAGCACTGGGAGGCAGAGACAGGCCGTAGATCTTTGAGTTCGAGGCCAGCCTGGTCTAGAAAGCAAGTTCCAGGAAAGCCAGGGCCACACAGAGAAACCCAGTCTTGGGGGGAAAAGTTTCAATTGTTAAAGGTGTCTGTATGTTTTCTTCTATGCATGTACCTTGAGACCTTTTTTGTTTGTTTGTTTTTTGAGACAGGGTTTCTCCGTGTAGTTTTGGTGCCTGTCCTGGAACTCACTCTGTAGCCCAGGCTGGCCTTGAACTCACAGAGATCCGCCTGGCTCTGCTCCTGATTTCTGGAATTAAAGGCGTGTGCCACCACCACCCAGCCCAAGACCTATTTTTAAAAAACTTTTTGTTACTTTATGTGTGTAAGTGTTTTGCCTGCATATGTCTGAGTTTGAGGGGGTTTTTTTGTTTGTTTGTTTTCGTTTTTTTCGAGACAAGGTTTCTCTGTTTAGCTTTGGAGTCTGTCCTGGATCTTGCTCTGTAGACCAGGCTGGCCTAGAACTCACAGAGATCCTCCTGCCTCTGCCTCTAAGTGCTGGGTAGAGGACTGCGCCACCACCGCCCAACAGACTGCATATGTCTGTACACCATATGCGCACCTGGTGTCCTTAGAAGCCAAAAGAACAAATTGGATCCCCTGGGACTGAGTTACAAGTTGCCATGTGGGTGCTAGGAATTGAACTCTGGTCTTCTGGAAGAGCAGCCAGTACTCCAGACTGAGACCTATTTTTGAAGAAAAAAAAAAAAAAAAACAACTTGGTTGTAATAATCATTAGGACAGCTTGTGTGAAACTTACTTGCCACCAAAGAACAATCTGCACCTGGCTGTATGTCTTTCAGGTATCCTGTTAGCTTTCCTGAAAGGTTTAAGAGCTGGAATTACTACCAAATTTAATCATATTTTCTTTCTTTCTTTCTTTCTTTCTTTCTTTCTTTCTTTCTTTCTTTTTTTTTTTTGTTTTTTTTGTTTTTTTTCAAGACAGGTATATTTTCTTATTAAAGGGTTTTGTTGCTCTTGGTTTTTTCTTTTGTTTTTAATAAAACACATCTGTCTAGAAGGGAAATGGGGGGAGGTTTCATTTCTTTAATTTCTTTTTCTGTTTTCTTCTTGGCTGACCTGGAAGTCACTATATAGCCAGGCTGGCCTCAAACTCACAGAGATCCTCCTGCCTCTGCCTCTCAAGTGCTAGGATTAAAGGCGTGTGCCACTATGCCTGGCTGTCTCTTTAACTTCTAATTAAGTTCCTTCCGCCCTTTCTCACTCCAATCATGCATTTCCCAGGCTGACTACATCTTATCTTAATCTTGACAGGTCAGCTCTTATTTTAGATTCTAAATAGAGATACAGATAGCATTAATGGAAATGTTGAAGGGCACCAGGTACCCCAATTCTGCAGAAAGGAACAGGGATTAAATTGTCTGAACTTTTTCCTTTTCACGTTTGGATCCTAACATTTCAAAACAAACGAGGCCAAGTGTTGGTGGCCCATGCTTGGAATCTCCAGCACTCCAGGGGTAGAAGCAAGACAATCAAGAGTTCAAAGCTAGCTTGGGCTCCATGAGATGCTCTCTCAAACAAACAAAACAGAAACTAACAGAAACTGTACCGTCAAAATTAGGACAAAAACCAGAGGCTGAGAGCTAAAGAGGTAAGGGCAGGTATTAGACCTACCGTCGTCCAGTGTGAGTAAGTTCTGAATGTACCTGGTTATTCACTCCAGGATAACCTCGGTGCCTACAGCCATGAGGCTCTGGCCTATTAACCGGAAGAGTCTAGGGTGTCCAATAAACAGACTGGCTGTAGAGAGGGCTAAGAGACCCCAGACTTTACTAACCCAGTTTATTGTTTCTTCCAGGGCACTGAAATCACAGGCTTCGGGTTTGATGTAAGAGACTTACCACTTACAGCACACTACTCTCACATCACAAAACTCAGCAGTAGGTGAGCCATGACTAGTGCCCCAAGTGCTCAGGCTTCTGCCTCCTTCCAAAGACCAAGATGCCCTTGGACTAAAAGCTCTGAAGCTTCTGATCAGTTTTCCCATTTCCCAGCATGCTCATCTTCCAGGATCCTCCTGGACATGGCACAAATGTTCCTTCAGTTTGGTATTGAGACATTCACTGTAGCTCTTGTCATAATTATGACACACCTTAGTGTGTTGTAAGACCAGGATTAGAAAACATTGTTCTAGAATATCTTTCTAGATTAGAGGTTTTTTTCAACATCAGAAACACAAAAGCCTGCCAGAGCCAAAGAGATTCCAGGAACTCATTAAATTTAAGCCACTCTACAAATAAAGAAATAGGCCCAGAGAGGTGAGGCAATCAGATCAGAAAAGGGATACAAATTGAAATTTTGTTACCTGCAAGGTTCCCAGTATCCCTGGCAAGATCACTAGACTATGTCCTAAGGTCTTCCCATCACAGGGGGTACCACTGGGTCTCCTTCCAGTGCTGGAAAAAGAGCTTATTTAACCCTGAATCATCGATTCTCACCCTGGATGGACACTGCAGACAACTGGGAAGGAAGTAGGGCTGACCCCAACACCTGACCCCAGCTCAGCCCACTGGTGTCAGGCTCTGGCTGGGCCTCTGCACTCAAACCTTCCCTGTCTCCTTAAGCATTCTGGCCTACAGGGGTTTCCATTTGCATTTCTCCACGCTGATCACTCTTCCCTCAGACACTTGCACAACCAGTTCTCACCAGCAGATCTCTACAAAGATCTTTTTATCAGTAAGAGTTCTTTATATTTTACTTTGAGACAGTTTTTCTTTAATAGCCCAAGCTGGTCTCCATTCCTCCTGCCTCAGTCTAAGTTCTAGGCTTGACTCCATCCATCCATCTAATTTTATTACGTGTGTGTGTGTGTGTGTGTGTGTGTGTGTGTGTGTG
>CABHPP010121003.1:1353-12510 GCA_902168425.1 Peromyscus attwateri | reverse complement strand
GAGAGAGAGAGAGAGAGAGAGAGAGAGAGAGAGAGAGAAAGTAGAGATCTGAGGGGAACTCCTTGCAGGAGTCAGCTCTCCCCTCTACCATGTGGGATGGAACTCAAGTCCTCAGCTTCTCCGCAAGCTCCTCTACCCACTGAGCCATCACACCAGCCCCAGCTTCTCCATTTAAAATAAGAAGCCCAGGGACTGGAGAGATGGCTCAGTGATTAGGAGCACTGGCTGCTCTTCCAGAGGACCTGAGTTCAGTTCCAAGCACCCACATGGCAGCTCACACCCGTCTGTAAACTCCAGTTCCAAGAGATCCAATCCCCTCCTCCGGCCACTGCAGGCACCAGGCTTGTATATGGTGCATAAACATATACACAGGCAAAATATCCTACACATAAAATAATAAAAGTCTTAGAAATAAAAGAAAGCCAGAGCTGGAGATGTAGCTCAGTAATATGGACTTTGCCTAGTATTTTGGAGACCCAGGCTCAATATCCAGTGTCAAAGAGAGAAGTCTGTCCCCAAGTCACCTACCTCCCACACCTGCTCTTATTTTTCTTTGTATACTTCTCCCCGTCTCTCATTTGTAGTACTTTCCTGTTTATTGACTCTAAGTCCCAAATTCCTAGGTAATGAGCTCCATGAAGGGAGATTTTAATCATGTTCTCTGCTATGTTCCCAGTGCTCGGTGCCTGGTACACAAGCCTACCTGTACATAACGTGCAACACACATTGGCCAGCACCCAGGAGCCTGAGGCAGGGGGATTCCAAGTTTGAGGACAGCCTGAAATACAGAGACCCTATCTTAAAAAAAAAAGAAAAAGAAAAAGAAAAAGACCAGCAAACTGACTAGAAGCCTAACAAAAAAGAAACCATACAGAAATAAATAATTTCTAGTCAATTTAATCACTTGTGAGTCAGATAATCTGTCCTGAGAAACAAAATCAGAGACAGAAAATGAGGTGATGGAACAAAGAGATTTCAGGCAGCACCCTAGGGTGCTACCTACAGAGCCATACATAAAGGATCGTTCCACCCTGAAGCAAAGTACTCTCAGCAGACCAGGAAGGACAGACAGGCTCCTCTGGGTACCAGTCAGAGATGTGACCCACAAGAACACAACCCCTACTCACCACCACCAGCAGCCACTGAGACAGCCTTTGCTTCCTACTTCCTCTTCACACTTCATCTGCTTCGGAAACTTGTTTGAAACCACCGACATGTTCAAGGTTAGTGCACTGAAACCCGGCAGATGTCATCCGCCGTCACCAGGTCTCACTGACACCATTTGTTCCCTTCCGTGTCTGCTGACCCTCTGTCCTGTTGTCTCATTCCTGACCACTCCGGTCTTTCCCTACAGCATCAGTTTGTGTGACTCCTCTCCAACACTATCTCATCCCATGACCTACTATGTTCAAACAAAACAAACCTAACACAGTTTCTTACTGCCTACCACCTCAGGTTTAAGCAAGGCCAGGCTCTCCAGAAGCCTTCAAATGTAGGCCTAGACCAGGTCTTCTGATCTGATATTGCAGCAGCTGCTCCTTCCCCTCCTCAGAACACACTAGAAGAGACAAGACCCACCCTCCACTTCTATCAAGAGCATTCATTCTCATTCTCCTCCAAAGGATCTCTTCCTTCTTTTCATCTTCCAGCTCTATGGCACTCCCACCCCATCTGCACAATATGTACACTACACACATGTGTGCGCGCACACACACACACACACACATTTATCCATTCCATATTAGTTATACAGTGTGTAGTTCATGACTGTAATTCCAGCACCCAGGAGACAGAGGCAAGAGGGCTGTCATGAACTTGAGGAAGGAGATACTGGTTCATAAAAGAGAATCAGAAAGACTTTCTCAACTGGGGTTCCTACTCCCAAATCAGAATTTAGAGGGAATATATTCTCAGTTCTGAAACAAGTGAAAGAGCAGTCCACATGAATAAAGAAAAGAGGTTTTAGGCAAATGAGAAAAACCAAAGTCTGAAGCAGGAGCAGTGGAGGAGATGGGAGAAGGCAGTTGATGAAAGGCCACTGCAAAGACTTAGACTTTTAAGACTGACTTTATTTTTAACTATGTGTATGTGTCTGTGTGTGGGTATGTGCACAAGTGTGCAGGTACCTGAGGAAGCAAAAACAGGTGCCATATCCCCAGGAGCTGGAGTTATGTGTTTGTGAGCCATTCACCATGGGTGCTGGTTCTTGGCAAGAGCAATATGCACTCTTAACTACTGAGCCATCCCTCCAGTCCCCAGGACTTCGATTTTTAATCTAGAAAAGAACTTGGGCTGGAGAGATGGCTCAGGGGTTAGGAGCGCTGACTCTTCTTCCAGAGGACCCGAGTTCAATGGCAGCTCACACCTATCTGTAACTCCAGTTTCAAGAACTCCTCAATTCTCTCCTGCCATGCAGGAGTGTGTCACTTCAGAGTCCTTGCCCTAAGTGCCTGCCTAGGCTTTCCCTCAGTCAAACTAATTCCTGATAATTAACTTACTGTTTGTTGATAAACTACAAAGAGTACATATAACCCCTCCCAGGAGGTGTAAATAACTTTAAAATCCTCTCTAGGTAGCAATAAAAGATAATGGCTATAGGCATGGGATGCAATGAGTCGGGGCTCTTCTTTTGTGGACAGGGTTCCCTCTGGAAGAGCACAGGGTCAGTGGTGGCAAGGGAATGAGTATGTGGCCAGTGACAGTGCAATGTTCTAAAGTCCAAAAGGTCCTGAATTAAATCCTCAGCACCAAAAAACAAAGTGGGATGGAGCAGGGGAACAAGTGATGAAAAATGAAATCACACAACTGCCACCATCTCCTTCCAAATGCTGTCACTCTATTTTGGGTGCCAAGGATGGTCCTGAGAGGTAACCCCAGCCACCTCAAATGAGTAGCACATAACCACCACCCACGAAAGAAAAGCCCCCTTAAGATACTTCTGGCCAGCCAGGCATGGTGGCACATGCCTTTAATCCCAGCACTTGGGAGGCAGAGGCAGGCGGATCTCTGAATTTGAGGCCAGCCTGGTCTACAAAGAGAGATTCAGGGCAGCCAGAGCTACACAGAGAAACCCTGTCTTGAAAAAACAAAAAACAAAAAAAAGACACTTCTGGTCTAGAAGCAAATTGTTCTGTAATTGCTTGCAGTGGGAGGGAGAGCTCCTAAAGGCAAAGTTCATCTCACATGATTCTTTTATGTCCTACAAAGTACAGTGCTCTGGGCTGGGCCAATGGTAAACCTTTCATACTTGGCTGTACATTGCCTAGCAATGCTGTATAGGTGCACAAAAAGCTATGCAGGATTTTAAATACTAGGAAAGCATTCTATGTTCCAGGTGTGATGGCTTACCCTGATACCAGGATCAGGGAGGCTGAGGCACGAGGACTGCAAATTTAAGGATTGCCAAGGTTGCACACCAAATTTCAAGCCACCTGGGGCTACATAGTGAGACTTTGTCTCAAACTAATGAAGAAGTAGCTGGGCACATGATGCATGCATATAATGCCAGCACATGGGAGGTAGAGGCAAGAGAATCAGATGTTCCAGACTGGTATACACTACATGGATTTGAGGCCAGCCCAGGCAATATGAGACCCTGTCTCAAAAAACAAAAAACTAACGGGGCATGCTTGTGCAGACATTTAATCCAAGCACTTGAAGGCAGAGGCAGGTGGATCTGGATCTCTGTGAGTTCCAGGTCAGAGTCTGAGGCCAGTCAGGGATACATAGACTGACTCTATCTCAAAAAACAAAATACACAAACACACATCCCAACAGGTCAATACAGAGAGCCCTCCCAGAAGAATCTAAACAGCAGCTCGCCGGCCACTCCTAGGCTTCTCTCTCCTCTGGAATGACAAAGCTGAGACTTAGCTTTGTTTTCAGACCTTGGGACAGCATGGGTTGTAGTTACAACTGACCCATCTCTTCAGAGTTCATTGCTACAGTCTCACTTTGCCCTTTGCCTTGCACAAGTGAACATCGTTGACTTGATAAACTGAATTGGCAGAAAGGAGAATGTTGTAAACGGCAGCAAATGAGGGTGTAAACAGGAAGCAACAGTCGATTCCAATGGCTCCCACTAAGGTGGTGCGGATAAAATATCCCTGTGTCCAAAGGCTGCAAAGAGGAAGGAAGAGTCCCCACCTCACCCTCAAAAGTGTCAAGCCTCCAGAAAGAGAGGAATGCACCTTAAACTTACACATGGATCTAACTCCTTTCCTTTGCAGTCTCTTGAGCTCTAAACTGTACCCTCAAGACTTTTGGCATCTTCCGTGTGGATGTGTGGGAGACTGCCTGAACCATACTGAAAGCAGGCCACACCAGAAACAAACTGATTTCTTTAGAAGCCGGGTAGTGGTGGCACATGCCTTTAATCCTAATACTTGAGAAGCAGAGGCAGGTAGATCTCTTCCAGGCCAGCCTAGTCTACAGAGCGAGTTCTAGGGCAGCCACAACTATACTGAGAAACCCTGTCTCCAAAAACAAAACACACACATACATATACATACACATACACACACACACACACACACACACACACACACAATCAAACTGCGTAACTAGGTGTGGTGGTGCCTGTCTAATTCTAGCACATAGGAGGAGGGGGCTTGGGATTTCAGAGTTCCAGGTTGACCTGTAATCCCAGGATTCAGAGAGCTTAAGCAGAATGATTTTGAGTTGAAGCTACACTAGACTACAAGATCCTCCCTCCCCACCCCACCCCCCAAAAAGAAACCCAAGTCAGGCTCACACTCTACTCACCATCCCAGGCTCTCTGGATTTAAGGACTATCCTGATCAGAGGTGCTAGCCTAATGACCCTGAACAAGGCAAGCCATCTCAAAGCACCTAAAAGCACCTTCCCTTCAGCATGGCCCAGTCAATTCCAACATCGTTCTTTTTTTTTTTTTTTTAAAGATTTATTTATTTATTATGCAGTGTTCTGTTTGCATGTATCCCCACAAGCCAGAAGAGGGAGCCAGATCTCATTACAGATGGTTGTGAGCCACCATGTGGGTGCTGGGAATTGAACTCAGGACCTCTGGAAGAACAGCCAGTGTTCTTAACCTCTGAGCCATCTCTCCAGCCCTCGTACTTCTTTTATAAGGATACGGCTGTAGTCAGTTTCAGTTTTTGCTACATGGCCCTCAGTGTTTGTCTCCAAAATGAAAGTAGACTTTCTTTCTTTCTTTCATTTATTTATTTATTTATTTATTTATTTATTTATTTATTTATTTATTTTTGTGAAGATAGGACATTAAAACTTTTATAAGATTCAACTCTTATAAAAGGAAGAAAATACAAAGAATAAAGTTTAAAAACTAGGGCTGGAGAGATGGCTCAGCCGTTAAGAGTACCAGCTGCTCTTCCAGAGGTCCTGAGCTCAATTCCCATTGCCCACACGGTGACTCACAACCATCTGTAATGGGACCCAACGCCCTCCTCTGACGAGCAGAGGAACATGCAGACAGAGCACTCATACGTGCATAAATCAATCTTTAAAAATGATTCACCTAAAAAAAATCTTAAACTCCATACACATATACATACATCTCTACGAGGCACAAAACGGTTTTAACTACATTCACTCCACTCAGAGGCAAGCTCTCGCAGAAAACTGTCTCCAGAGGGAAGCCATCATGCTGAGTTAACCCTGCTACAGCTCTTGCCTACTCTGCCGAGTCTGAATTTTTTGTGAAAGATCCTTAGAGCTCCCTCTGGACTACTAAAAAAAATTTCAGTTAAAAAAAATAAAAACCAACAGGCCCTCTGGATAAGAGAGACAGTTGATTAGCTTGATCTTTTTGGGAGGCATCCAGGCACTGGGACCGGGACCTGTCCTCAGTACATGAGCTGGCTGTTTGGAACCTGGGGCTGATACAGGGACACTTGGCTCAGCCTGGGAGGAGTGAACTGGACCTGCCTGGACTGAATCTACCAGATTGAACTCAATCCCCAGGGGAGTCTTTGCACAGAGGAGATGGGAATGGGGAGGTGGACTGGGGGAAGGGGGGGGAGGGGGGAGAACAAGGGAATCCGTGGCTGATATGTAAAATTAAATTAAATTATAAAATTTAAAAAAAAATAAAATAAAAAATAAAAATAAATAAAAACCAGGTATGGTAGAACAAGCCTTTAATCCCAGCACACGGGAGGCAGAGACAGGCGGATCTCCTCTGCATTTGAGGCCAGCCTGCACTACATGGTGAGTTCTGGACAGCCAGGGCTATGTAGAGACGCTCTGAATCAAAAAGTTAAAATAAAATACAATGAACATTTTAGAGTTTCAGGATCTTTGGGGGCAATAACTCTGGAACTTCTCAAATCAGCTATAAGCTAAAGCCATGTAGGCTTCACACACATACTGACTTGAGATCAGGAGTAGCTGGCTCCTGGCCAGGAACACACATACTCCTCTTCACTCAACCTTGTGAGTCTTTTGACAACCACGAACAGACATCACATCCTGTCTTGTCTACTGGAGCATGTTAATAATGAAGGGCCACCATTACCTCTTGATATATATAACACCTTCAATTTCCAAAAGGCAGACAGTAAAGGACTTAACTGAAGTCACACACTAAACAGGATAATCCAAACATCAATTGGCAACACCAAACTTGAAATGAGGTCATTTACTTTTCTGGGAGGTATAAAATGATGCATTGGATAAATTATATCAAAATACGCTTCCTTGCTATCAAAATAAAAGCAACTTGGCTGAAAAAAAAACTTTCTTAAATATAATTATCTAATGGATATCATATTCTACACTCCTAGAGCAAGCAATAGACCAGATGCCCACCAATAGAAAGACTTAGGTTTTAGGTATATGAAACTATTCTACCTCATGGACAACATTTTTCAGAATTCTTTACCATTCAGAATTGTTCCTATTTTTATAAGAGAAAGTTAAACAAACATACATACAAAAATAGGGATGGAAATAAAGATCTAATACAAATATCAAAAGGGCTGAGAGATGGAACTCAGTGACAGAACACTTGCTTACCATGCACAAAGGACCTGGGTTCAATCCCCAGTATAGCAAACAATAAATCGAATATCAAATATTAAGCTGGGTGTGGCCAAGCCTGTAATCCTAGCACTTGGGAGACAGAAAGATCAGTTCAAGACTAGCCTTGGCTACATGAAACCCTGTATTAAGAAACAACAACAGCCAGGTTGGTGGGGAGGAGGACTAGGGGGATGGGAGGGTGTTCTTGGTTTTTAGGAACAAGAGAAATGGCTGGGCAGTGGTGGTGCATGACTTTAGTTTCAACATCAAGGCAGAGGTAGATGGATCTCTGAGTTCAAGACCAGCCTGGTCTACAGAGTGAGTTCCAGGGCAGCCAGGGCTACACAAAAAACCCTGTCTCAAACAAAAAGAAACAATTTTAATTAAATGTTAGTGATAGTTCTGAATATAGGACTTATCAGCAAGCTTTATTTCCTCTGTATTCCTATCTGCATCTCCTAATTTTTCTTCATGAATATATATATATACACATATATATAATTATTTTAGAGATTATTTGACAAGGATTTCATTTTAATTACATGTGTATATTCCTGTATCTAAGTGTAGGTATGTGTACATGAGTTCAGGTGCCCACAAAGGCCAGAAGAGAGTGTCAGATCAGCTGAAGCTGGAATTACAGGTGTGCTGAGCCTCCTGGTATGGATATGGAAACTAAACTCAGGTCCTCTATAAGAACAGTTAAGTACATGTTGGATGGTGGTGGTGTACGCCTTTAATCCCAGCACTTGGGAGGCAGAAGCAGATCTCTGTCAGTTCAAGGCCTGCCTGGTCTACAGAGCGAGTTCCAGGACAGCCAAAGCTACACAAAGAAACCCTATCTCAAAAGAGAGAGAGAGAGAGAGAGAGAGAGAGAGAGAGAGAGAAACCTTGTCTCAAAAAAAGGGGGGGAGAAGGAACAGTAAGTGCTCTTAACTACTGAGCCATCCCTGCAGCCCCAAGTTTTAGAGTTTTAAAAGAAAAAAATCCATCTACAGTCTGGGTTACTCCCTGAACAATTCCAACACATACACCCATACTACTTCTTAGCCCAAGACTACCCACACAACACAGAATCTTCATGTACTTTCTCTGCTAACTTAGTTCTAAAAAACCTCTCCCATCAAATTTCCTTTCTTTCTAAAATTTATTTAATTTTTGTTTTTTGGGTAAGAAAAGGTCTCGTGTCAGCCAGGCTAGCCTCAAACTCAGTATAACCCTGAACTTGTCAATTTTTTTTTAAGTTATTCTTCCTCTTTCTTAAGTTTCACAAGCACAGGATCCCACCCAAATAACACAGCACTGCTCACTCTATCAATAATTATTACCAACTATATAGAGTAGTGCCAAAGAAAGACTAATGTATGTTCATGTCCATGAAGCCTGAGAAAAACATATGGGGATTGAGGGAGTTTGTAAGTTGCCCTAGCACCAGCCAGAAAGGGGAAGAGTGGTGGGGACACCGGCCAGAGGGTAGGAACATCTGTCATTCTACAGTCCCATTTGTATGGTCAGTCAATAGTGTAGGTTTACTCATCGGTCCCCTCCGAGTTTACTGAATGAGTCAGTCCCCCTGAATCAGCTGAAAACCTCACTAAACTCAAGTTTTGGTCTCTAAGTCTAGGAATTGACACTGAAGCCCAGGGTCCCCACAGAGACAAGCTGCCCCAGAGTGACATTGCTCTCCAGCTGCAACATGGAAGGCATGAGTTGTATCTAATACTCTCTGGCACTTTGCCATGGCTTACAGACTAAAATACAAACTTCTTGACCTGTCTCATATAGCCCTGTCTTCCAGCCTCATCTCCAGACAATGAGCTCTCTAACGGTTGCATGCTTTCATATTCAGGGCACTATATAGACTGTCCTTCAGTCTTACCTGCAAAACTCCTATGTAACACGAATCTTAGACGGTCTTATTAATAAAAACAAACCCGGAGCCAGGTGTTGGGGTGAACGCTGAAAGATCAGAGAAACAGAACAAGCCACATTCAACCTCACCTTGCCAATTCCTCAGCTGATCTTGTTTCCTCAGACTGAAAGCCTCTGAATCCTCATCCAAATGGATCTCAGCTGATCTGCTGCTAAACGCCTAAAAAAGGCTCTAGTTCCTGGTCCTCACACCTTATATACCTTTCTGCTTCCTGCCATCACTTCCTGGGATTAAAGGCATGTGTCACCATGCCTGGCTGTTTCCAGTGTGGCTTTGAACTCACAGAGATCCAGACAGATCTCTGCCTCCAGAATGCTAGGATTAAAGGCGTGTGCTACCACTGCCTAAACCAATGTTTAATATAGTGGCTGTTCTGTTCTCTGACCCCCAGATAAGATTACTCGGGTGCACAATATATCATCCCCTAAAGCTCAGTTCAGAAGTCACCTCCTCCCTGAAGCCTTCTCTTTCCCCCCAGGCGTTTCTAGGACCTCACATATCCCAGCTGACTCTAAAACTACATCGCTGATCTTCCTCCTTTCTTCTACCTTCCAAGTGCTAGGATTACAGGACTGGGCCACCATAACTTGCCCCCAATAGCTCATTAGCCACCACTATATTAGAGAATTTAAATAGCTATTATAATCCATTTGTTAAAATAATTGACTTTTCCTAGATACTCTACTAAAAAGAAAATGGTATCTAACAGTTCTCACTTTGTAAGTTCTAGCACAGTATCAAAGCATGAAATGAGATATCAATGTTGAATGATTGATCATATGGAAACAGCACTGGCACTAAGCTAAGAGGAAAGAAGAGGGAAAGGAGATAGTTACACAAAATTCAAGAACTGAATATCACCAGGCGGTGGAGGTGGTGGTGGCAGCACACGCCTTTAACCCCAGCACTTGGGAGGCAAGAGGCAGGAGGATCTCTGAGCTGGAAGTCAGTCTGGTCTACAGAGACAGTTGCAGGACAGCCAGGGCTACAGAGAAAGCCTGTCTTGAAACAAACAAAAGACCTGAATTATCTATTTAATCTTATTCAAAATAGTCACAATATAGCTGAGAAGCAGCAGGATTTTTTTTTTTTTAGTTATGGAAACTAATATTACTGAACAAGTGCTAACCTTTATATAGCTCAGCTCTGTCTGAAACTTTATGACATAGACACTTGCACTGAAGATGAGGAAACTGAGGCGGGAGCAAGTTAAATAGAACACGTGTCCGAAGTAAAATTAAAGTCCTGTCGTCTGACTCCAAAACCAGCAAGCGCTCGAAGGAGGCTGCAACAGGCAGCCGGGTTTCAATCCAGCTGTGTTACACTCATCACGGTGAACACATCACCTCACCTCTGGGTTTGTTTCCCTGTAAAATGGACATCAGAATCGTGTCTCCTAGGGTGTACAGAGTAGTCCGGTAATGTAGACAAAAGTCATTCCAATGGCTTCTCCCACCTAGGACACACTCAGAAATGCTACTTCGTTTTCCCTTCCTAAAAGCTGGGTAAAGAACTTAGAGGAAAAGAAAAAACGGAACGCACAGAGGCAAGGCAGGCAAGGCGGTCCCACACACTTGAGATCTTTTAAACAGAGAAATCCTTGCCTTATCTCAAAGTCAGAAGAGAACCCCGGCCAGAGGCCTTATAAAATGCAAATACTCCTAATTACCCTACGCTGAGATCCAGCCTAAAGAAGGTGAGCGTCCTACACCCCAGGCCTGGGTGAGCAGACAAGCCCAGCTCTCCACAGACTTTTATCTCCCTCTCCCCTTTCTTTCTTCCTCTAGCCCATGAACCTCTTTCACTTCCTCCAAATTGCCAAGCTGAGTGCTGTTCCACACATGGTTAGTTAACTCTTAAGCCTTCTTTGGGTCGTGACCTATGGTGCTTTCTCCGGGAAGCCCTCCCTGAGCCCCTAACTCAAATCATCCTCTTTCCCGTCCTCTCTGTCCCTTGAACTCACCAGAGCTTATAACGCTTATGTCGCCATTTCCTTCAGAGTTTTGTTCCAAAGACTCATCTGGGGCCAGGCAGAGCTCAAAGGCAGAGTCTATGCTTAGCAAGTGAGGCCCTAGGGTTGATCTCCCCCACTGCAAAAACAGACTCAAAACACACACACACACACACACACACACACACACACACACACACACACACGAGAGAGAGAGAGAGAGAGAGAGAGAGAGAGAGAGAGAGAGAGAGAG